>OZ023315.1:23881411-24123911 GCA_964007375.1 Ophion obscuratus
CCTGGTAGAAACACCGCTTGAAGAGGAACCAAAGGCTTCACTAGTTTCATTTCACCCTCTCTAACGTAAATAGTGGTACGTTGTAACATATAGTGACTTTGCGATAGCTTGTATTCATTTTGCCCGATTAGACGATTAACGAATTAACAAAAAATCACGCAATAACCTTGAAAATATTTGACAAACCGTTCTTATTATATTAATAATTAGTACTTTTATTGTGTTTACGTACCGGTCTCTAATCAATATCAGCAACTAAAATGAACTAAAACTATGGTAAACTTGACGGAAAAATTAGATCGTTTTGTCAAAAGATCGATATTGTTTTCTCACTCGAGACGCGTGCTTCCGCCACAGTTGATACTTTCACACTCATTCACCTCCCCGTCGCCCCTTCGAAATCCAACAGGAGCACTGTGCTCGCACACACTGTTCGATACCTAGGCTCATGATTCATCTTACCCCGCGTATTCGTCTTGCCCCGAGTTCCCCTACTATCGACGTTGAGAGAAAAGAAAATTAATGTCCTCGATTAGTTATTGATGATAGACGGTGACTATTTTTTTTTTGGAAAATTTTGTCGTTCGAAAGTTCTAAAAAAATTGTACATCGAAACCTGTATTGTATTCGAAACCTTCCGTTGACACACCGGGTCATTTGGACCCGGGCGAATTTCGAATAAAATGATCTCTCTTTTTCAAAATAGAAAACTTTCGATAATTTTTTATAGTAATTCAATTTTATATCTTCCCGCTGTCAATCATGCAGATATATGAGGAAGTGTTAAAAGTATATTTCTGATTAAAGAGAATAAAAACCGACCGAAGGTTTGTTAACGGTAGGTGGATGAAGTACCATCCGGGTCAAATTGACCCGGCGTGTCAAAATCGTGGCCAGAGATAAGTGTGTCAACGGGCGGTTGACGGGTCTGCATAAGCTTGGGGCCCAAAAAGACGACCATTTTCAATATTTTTCCCTGATAAGAGCATTGGGATAACGAGGACGGGATTTTACACACAATTAATAAATAGTTTTGCCGATTTTTAGTTGTTTTGTATTTAAAAATATTAATAAACAGTACAGCTATTATTATCCAAATAAAATGCAGAACTTCGTGCACGGTTACTCGGTGTAGGTAACTCTGGCAACTAGGTTGATCCGAAATGAAAAATGAAAAATGTATTTTTAGTATGATAATAAAACATTCGTATAATCGAATAGTTTTTTTAAATAAAAAAAAATACAAAAAATGACAAGATGTAGGAAAAAATTCGATTTTCGACAACAACAAAAACAACCTCGATAATTTATTATCATTAACTGGACAACTAAATTAAAAAAAACATTCGGTCGTACGATAAAAAATGTTATAAATTATGTTCGTAAACTAGCTCAAACTACAAATTAGTATCGTAAACATTGTTTCGAGGAAAACGCAAAAGAAAAAAGAGTACTAAGTAGTAGTAGTAAGAAGTTTTATTCAGTGTTCTTTTGTTTACATTTGGTTGCAGCTTGCCTTTGGCTTTTTTTTATCAAACATGTGTGCTAAGATCCTCGGTGATTAACAATTATTTGTCTTACGGCTATTTGGTGTTGTTTAAATTGTTTATATTTGTGTTTTCGGTTACGCGTTTATTTAAGGTGATAAGGACGATGTGATAGGGGTTATTTACAAACGAGTGATAGTATGATTGAGTTCTCTAACGTCTCTGCTCTAATACCGAATTTTGAGATCTTGTGATCTCATTATTAATTCCGGTTAGGTTGTTGTCAAGGTCAGTTAATTTTTGCAAGTAGTGAAGTTAGTCGTGGCTACTTCTCTAAAGAAAGAGTAGTAAAGGTAGGTGCGGGTCGCCACAGCGCAATGGAGGATCCGATTCTTTACAAAAATAATTATAATCCGGTCAATTTTCGTAATTTTTGCAGAATCTTTGGTGCAAATCATAGTTTAGATCCTAGGCTTTAATTCTATGCAATACGAAAAAATCATTTTTTAGAAATTGCAGCTTCCGCTCCGCCCGAACTTTCACTCAACCTCCATAATCCTAATGTAGAGTCCCTCAAAATGACGATATTGCAGACTAAACTTGACACTGTTGTGCAGTCACAGTTCATTTTCCCACTCTTTCGATCTCTCTCTCTCTCTCTCTCTCTCATTCCCTCTTCTTGTCATTTGTTGGCGGGCATGGAGGCGTAGATGAGCGCGAATATGGATGAGGTGAATCGAAAAAGGCAACGTGATGATATCACGTACCATGGTTCGCATCGTACTAAAGTTCACCGACCTTTGCGACGCCCACACAAGAATAGGTCCGAATCATTTGATTCTGCATGAAAAAAAAGAATCTCCTGACGAGCGTTGTCTTTTTTGTTTGTCATTAAGCGAGAAAAAAGAAGAATGGGCAGGTTGCCGCTGTTGCTGGGACTGGTAGTGCCCATAATGGCCGGCTACATACCACCGGGTCCAAAGTACACGTGTCCGAAGGAACCAATTTACATATATCCGTGCACTTGCACTCGTGGCAGCGATCAAGGAATCTTCGTTCGTTGCGAGAACACAAATTTGGCGAGTTTGAGTTTGGCATTCGTGAATCTGGGCAACGATGGTGTGCCCATCGAGGAGCTCGTCATCTACAAGTGCAACATAGAACGTTTGTACGGGCCGGCGCTTTATCCCCTGGAAGTGAGGGTCATGAAGTTCATCGAGACACCCCTGAAGATCATAGAGGAGCACAGTTTCCTCGGGGTCAATCGTACGCTGCAGGAGCTCTACATAACGGGCAGCAAACTCGAGAAATTCCCAAAAGAGGCGACCAACGTATTGGGCAATCTCTCGATACTCAGTATCACAGGACACAGAATTTCCGGCTTGGCCGGCAACAGTTTCACCGGCAGTATGCTGTCTGCGAAACTGGAAAAATTGGTTATCAGCAATGGCAATCTGTCCTCCCTACCCACCGACGCTTTAACGCCCTTGAAAAAGCTGAAAATCCTCGATCTCCATGGCAACGAGATCGCCGAGTTGAAGAGAAATCAATTCAAGGGTCTTCGGGACACGGAAGTCCTTGACTTGTCGCACAACTCGATCGCCAAGTTGGATCCGTCGCATTTGGCTGATCTGACGAAAATGAGCTGGTGCAATATGTCCCACAATTTCATCGGAGAATTGAAGAGGTAAGGATGCTAAAAAGAAGTATACGAATCGAAAAAAAGTACTCGTTTTCGTTTTTTAAGACTGATCGTATGGTCTTAGGCAGTGTGAGGTCTTGATACGGTCCCATTTTGCATGTAATAGAAAACAAAATTAGGATTTGCCAGAACGAGGAATAGGTTCTTCTTACGGCCTGGTAGTTGGCCCAGATTTGGATCATTATACAGGGTGGATCAATAACTATTAGCACCTTGGATATCTTCGAAACGATACGGTTCACAGAAATATTTGCTGAAATGAAATTGCACAGTACGAAAGAGGCCATCCGAAAGCGATAATAGTTTTTTTGCAGGTAGAGGTACTTCGGACATTTGAAGGTCAACTCCATTTTTTTTAAATGGATCGGTATGTTTTTTTTTCCTGTGTCATGAAAGAGGAGCTTAAAACGAGTTCGACGACCTATAACATAAGGTCATCGAAAGTCATAGAAAGTACAGAAAGGCAATAATACTTGCAGTTTCGGTAGTAACTAAAATTACTATGTTTATAGTAAGTGTTTAAAATAACGACCATAAGTATCAATGCAACATTGGATTCTTTTTTCGATTGATTGACTTGCAAGTTTTACAGCTTCAGAACTTATTGATGCACATGCTTTAATAATTCTTTGTTGCATGTCGTCAAGTGTATTGATATTAATGGCCGCCATATCGAACACTTACTATAAACGTAGTAATTTTAATTACTACCGAAACTGTAAGTATTATCACCTTTCTGTACTTTCTATGACCTTCAATGACCTTATGTTATAGGTCGTTGAACTCGTTTTAAGCTCCTTTTTCATGATACAGAAAAAAAAACATACCGATCCATTGAAAAAAATGGAGTTGACCTTCAAATGTCTGAAGTACCTCCACCTGCAAAAAAACTATTATCGCTATCGAATGGCCCCTTTCGTACTGTTCAATTTCATTTCGGCAAATATTTCTGCGAACCTTATAGTTTCGAAGATATCCAAGGTGCTAATAGTTATTGATCCACCCTGTATATTTAATATATTAAAATTATATATATATATATATTAGAGTGGCCCTTAATATGGGTCAAATAAAAATTGATCGCGCCGCCCTCCAAGACGGTTCCAAATAATGAAAAAAAAATCTACACGAAGCCCCAGAACTGTCCGTTAAGAGGAAGGGGTGCCTGTAAGCATGAACTTAAATTTATATGTCAATTTTTCTTCATGATTGGAGAAATGTCGATTTTTTAAATCTAGTCTCTTTGTCAATTTTTCAACACGATATTTCTGTGGTTTAAATAAACATACGTACTGAACGAACTATTATCGATATCTTTTGTGTACATTTTTTGAATATTATGTTCTTTCCGACCAATTGGATGACTTGTGCGAATAAATAATTTCTTCGTTTTCAATAAAACGAACAAGCTCGCCAAGTTTAAAATGTCCCTATGCATTTTTGCGAAAGTAATTTTCAAATACATTTTTTATCCACAGCACTGGAAGTCTGATCTCAGTGAAATATTAATATGTTTGTATCTCAGCACGCAAAGAATATCTCTAACAAAATTAAAAAAAAAAAAACAATTCTGGCCAATCCGGAAGTTCGATGTGAATGGTTTATCGTGAATTTATATCCTTCGTACTTAATAGATTTTTCTGACAAGATGCAAATTTAAAGTTTGATTTTGATGTGATTAAAAGCGTTCGAAAGCAGCTAAATCGAACTATTGTTCCAAAATAATAGGATGGTAAAACTGAACGTTCATCAAATCTAGTATGGAGGACCTCATTGTTTGATCTGTATATTGAATACCAATATACAATAGCTTCGGAAAGTGAAAAAAAAAATTGGCAAATAAACTAGATTTATAAAATCGAAATTTCTCCAATCATGAAGAAAAATTGATATTTAAATTTAAGTTCATGCTTATAGGCACGCCTTCCTCTTAACGGACAGTGCTGGGGCTTCGCGTAGATTTTTTTTTCATTATTTGGAACCGTCTTGAAGGGCGGCGCGACCAATTTATATATATATATATATATATATATATATATATATATATATATATATATATATATATATATTAGGGTGGCCCTTGATATGGGTCAAAAAAAAATTGGGTGATAGGAAGGGTGATAGGAAGTTCGATGCAAAGCCTTAAGAGGGTGATTAGTCACCTCTTTAGGAGCATATCTAACCTACGTTACCTTAGTCCAAAGTCTAAGGATTTCGAGTTATCATGGTAAGTATGATTTTTGGGAAACTTTCCAAAATTAGGTTTTTTTCTAGGTACACTAAAAACTTGCGCCTTGGCTTAATGTGTATTCAATCGACAAACACTAATACAATAATCTGTATCCACACTACTAACTAAATGGGAGTGTTAAATAACTAAAATCTTATCAAAAAATAAAAATACCTTTTATAATGATGTTATTTTTTTAAAAATAGCATTAACACAAAATAGAAACGAGTTAGTACCTAATTTTGGGAAATTTTCCAAAAATCATACTTACCATGATAACTCGAAATCCTTAGACGTTGGACTAAGGTAACCTAAGTTAGATATGTTCCTAATGAGGTAACGTATCACCCCCTTAAGGCTTTGCATCGACCTTCCTAACACCCTGTATATATAGTAAGCATTTATTCGAAATTTCCAAAAAAAATCGAAGTTCTGGTCTGTTTGATTCCGTCAACTGATTCAGTTAATTGTCGAAAAAGTTTAGGATTTACAAAAACACCGAAACAGAATTCGATGACGGTTCTTTTTTTTTAATTCCAAGATTTGTTCCGTTGTTATCCGGATGGATTTGGAGTATTGAAATTCTTAAGTCGATTCAATTGGAAGCGTAGGAAAAAATGAAATCAGCATTAAAAAAATCATATTATTGCTTCGAAAAAATAAGATTAGACCGAGCAAGAGAGAAAAATAATACAGCTTTAAAGTGAAGACGAGTGATACCACAATCGATACTTTTTTTTATTTTTCAGAGGCACTTTCGCCAGGAATTCCGTTCTCAAAGTGCTGAATCTGAGTCACAATAAAATTCGCAAATTAGACGCTAATACGTTCCGGGGCATGAGATTTCTCAGGAGATTGTTCATGAGCGACAATCTGATAAACGACGTTGGCCGCGGAACGTTCGGAACTGTCACGAGAATAGGTACGATCGACCTCGCAAGAAACTTGATCAAGAAGATCGATTATCAAATGTTTCATCAGCTACAATACGCGGAGGTATGATATTTTCGGAAAATGTAGAATTTTCGGCTGGAACATATATCCGGTGTAAGTGGATAAATTTTCTACGATCAGCAATATTTCGTTTTCAGTTGTTGGACGTCTCGGAGAATAAAGCGACGATAATAGAGAAACTTGCGTTCAAGGATCTCTTTTTGGCGCGTGTGAATTTGTCGCACAACGAAATATCGATTATTCAAGCGGGGGCCTTTGAGAACTGTGCGAATATAACGATTCTTGATCTGAGCTACAATAAAATCGACAATATCACGAGATATGCGTTTGACAGCGCAACTTATGCGACAGAATTGCAGCTGAGTTATAATTCTCTGACAGCTTTGAATCAGGTAACGCAAGTTTGAGTACAATACGATGGCGGTAGACTATATCGATTGTAATATATTAATTGATATACATTGGATGTATTATTTTATATATATTATATGCAAATTGATTATATATTAATGAGATTAGTTAATATTATTATTAATATATACTTACACATTGTACATATATAATTATATTGTATCATATATATTATTATTATTATTATCAATATAATATATATATATATATATATATATATATATATATATATATGAGGTATTCCACGTGAATTTCTTTTATCTGATTCCATTGCCTCTAAAAGACACCCTGATTTTTTTTACATTTTTCGAAACAACCCTTAGTATAAAAAAAATTATCAGAAAAAAACGTCCTGATTTAAAAATGTGAAAAAATTCCCAAAAATGCGTGATTATGTGTAAAAATTTTCAAGCTAGCACCCGCAGTGGAAGTATGATTTGTTCTGTGTTTTTTGAGCTATTAACTTTTAAAAAATCCGAAAAATTGACTGCTAACTGTTCAAGGTCCATGATTGTGATTTGGTTATGCAAAAATGGTCAAAAAAATTCATTGTGGGTATCAAAATATTTAAGTATCCGCCCGAAGTAAGCGGTTCTTGAATTTTTGGACTTTTTTTTAACGTTAATCGCTCAGAAAGCACAGAAAAATCATATTTCCACTGCGGGTGATAGCTTGAAAATTTCTTACATATAATCCCGCGTTTTTGGGAATTTTTTCACATTTTTAAATCGGGGCGTTTTTTTTCGGATGAATTTTTTTTGACTAAGGGTTGTTATGAAAAATGTAAAAAAAATCAGGGTGTCTTTTAGAGTCAATGGAATCAGATTTTTTTAAATCGAATTGGCGGGGGTCAGGGGAAAAGTCCACCGGATTCACGTGGAATACCTCATATATATATATAATAAAAACATATTAATCAACCATACTATTGAAATCATGGTATCTAACGTGTTCATCATGGTATTTAACAATATAATGAAATTATGGGACAATAAAAATATGACAAAAATGAAAATAAAAGCTCTAATAATGAATATGAATTTTAACGTAACTAAACATATCAATTGAGTGGTACAGTGGTACCAAGTGGTACCACTTGGGGATCAGAAAAACTACTAGACAATAATATGAGCATTAATATGAATAATAAAAACAATGCTAACAAAATCCTTTGGCAATAACCTTTACTAGGCTAGGATCTGAAAAACCACTAAGCAATAAGATGCAATAAAAGCAATGCCAATGATAACAACAATACTTAAAAATTATAGTAATTTCATTTTTCACTTCAATTATAATACCAATGATGAGAATCTTATTTATAATGAGAGGCCTTTACCTGTGAGTAAGGCGTACCTAAGTTTTCTCGACGGCTTCCCACCTACTCCTATTTCCGTGTCCGGAGGTGAACTTTAATTAATTTATTGCTTTCAGGTTCCACTGCACAATATGACCGGGCTCAAAGTTCTCAACGTATCTCACAACAATATCCATTCTGTGCCGAGGCAGACTTTTCCAAAACTCTACGAACTTCACACAATCGACTTGTCGTACAACAATCTCTCGGACATTTACAATGCAATTTTCCAGACGCTCTTCAGCCTCAGATTCCTCAATCTGTCGCACAACTCTTTGGAGAAGATAAAACCTTCGACTTTCGGCCCTCTGCCGACTCTCCTCGAGCTGGACATGAGCTATAACAAATTGGAGGATGTCGCGCGAGGAAGCTTGACGAGATTGGCGAGTTGCAGGTAAGCTGAGAAAGACGGAGGCTTCTCGCAGGGACTGAAGAAATTAAAGTGACAAGTGTGGGACTCTGAGAGCTCTAGGAGGCCTACCAAGGAACATTAAAAAACAAATTAAGGCCTTAAGCCTAGAGACCGAAAAAATAGGATTTTTGGGGATTTTGTTCTTCAGAAAAACTACAAAATAATTCGACATTACAAAAAAGGGTGTTTATCATACATATCAGTATACAATACGGTATACGATAATTTTTTTGATGCGATTAATTTCAAAATGGCGGCTGTGCAGCGGCCGGACAAACAGCTCCTGTATTTTTTTAATTATAATGAGCCAATGAGTTTTTTTCGATTATATATCATAACTGTTATAAAAGTACGTAGGATTTTTTCGATATATTGATTTTTGGCCACATGGCGCACTGCTAAAGTGGAAAGTAAAAAATTTGCCTAAAAAATCGTCAGATAATTGTGAATAACAAATGAACTATGCAATATAAAAAAAAATCCTACGTATTTCCATAGACAATATATTTTTCAAGATATATTCAACATTTCGAGTGAATCGGTTGAAAATTGTCTGACAAGGAACATCCCTCAGCTGACACCCTTCGATTTTGTTGAAATTTGGATATTTTAGAAAGCACCGAAAAGTAAGCGATACGTATTTTTTTTACCGGCAGAAAAACGATTTCAAGGGGCGAAACGAACCCTCGAAAATAAGGGTATTTTTTGTTTTTCGTCGATAACGTTATCGTTCTTATCTCCAAAGTATAGTGCACAAAAAAATGAACATTGTTGCAATTTGAATTTTTTAATATCTCGTGCCGTTAAAACGTTATCCACGAAAAACGAAAAACATCTCCATTTTTGAGGGTGCGTTTCAGCCCTTAAAACCGTTTTTCCGCCGATAAAAAAAATACGTATCGCTTACTTTTCGGTGCTTTATAACATGTTCAAATTTCAACAAAATCGAAGGGTGTCACCAGAGGGATATTCCTTGTGAGTCATGTTTCCGACCCACTTAAAAAATGCAGTTTTGAGTCAAACGCGTTTGAAGGTTGAGTAGTCTCGCTGCGGACCAGGTGGCCTTGTACTAAAATTCGAAAATCGAATACTTAGAGATTTTTCCCGGCCATAATATTTTGGGACGTCATTTTTGAGTTCCTAGGGGATCATTAAAAAAAATCGATTTTTCGAAAATCCTAGAGTGGCCTAACCCCTTAAGGCCGTTGCCAATTGTTCCAGAACTCTGACGGTCAAGCACAACAATCTCAACAAGATATTTCAGCTTCCGATATCGTTGGGTCACTTGGATTTTTCGGAAAACGCGTTGGAAGAGATTCCAACCACGGACGTGTGGCCGCCCATGAACGCCCTCCTCACTCTCGATCTCGCGAGCAATCGGTTACGCGATAATTTACAACACGGCAGTTTCGCAGGTCTCTTGACTGTGAGGGTTTTGAATCTACGCTCGAACAATATGACAAAACCACCGTGGGCAGCTCTCAGCACGTTGAGCAGTCTTCAATATCTCTACATGCAGGTGATTAGAATTACGATTCAATTTAACGGGCTATCAATTTCTGGACGCCCACTTTGAAGGGTCAGAATGATGCATTTTTTCTAGCTACACATTGTTTTCAATAAATCCATTTTTTTCCCAGCATGTTGTACACATGTTTGTGATTACAATATGATTTTTTGGGAAGAAAATCTTTCAAAGTGTTCGTGGTGCTGCAGTTTGCATTGCAGTCCTCCAGTGGCGAGGCCCGGAACGGCCCGTGCAGAAATTTTGACAGGGATACAGTTGGATTCTGACTTGTATCCCGGGCTCCCAGTCGGGATCTAGTCCGATATCGGATCAGATTCGAAGACTAAATGTAAGATCCGTAAACTGGATTCCATTAGGGATCCAGAACCGGATCCTTTAATGACTCTAAATAGATTCCCCATGGAATCATTGAGGAACCTGGGAAGGATCACGGGTGAATACAGGCTGAAATAAAATGTCAAAAATGGAATTATGACATGTTAAATTTATTATAAAAATAAATAACACTTATAAAGTTTTGGTGCATTAAACTATCAGTAAAAAAAAATTTGTCCAAACATTCAAATGGCAGATCGCGCTCATCGCGAGATTTTGATGTGAATTAAAAAAAAATTCACACCAAAATCTCCGAATGCAAATGTATTGACAAGAAATTATAAATACAAAAAAATTCACAAAATTAGTTGTGAATGTTTTTGTATTTAAGACAAATTGAAATCAAATTCAAAATGATTAGATTAAAATTTGCGCCAAAAGTGAGTTCGTACGTATTTTGAGAGAAAACATTGCCTCGAGGCAAAGAAATTTTTGCACATAACTTTTTGTGCGAACATTTCTTTGCCTCAACACAATGTTTTCTCTCAAAATACGTTTACACTTGTGGTGTAAATTTTAATATAACTGTCGTGAATTCGATTTTTATTTTCTTCAACTTGAGGAAATTCACAACTTATTTTGTGATTTTTTCATATTTATAATGTAATATTTGAAACTCACAACTTTTTTTGCAAAAATTTATTTGCCTCGACGAAATGTTTTCTCTCGAAATACGTAAGAACTCACAGTTGGTGCAAAATTTTAATCTAATCATTGTGAATTTGATTTTAATTTCTCTTAAATACATGTTTATACCCACCGACATGTCGGTGGGTATAAACAGAGACTTATTCCCCAAAACCGGTATCCCGGTTAGAATCCAACTTGCATCAGGATCGGAATATGTACGACGACGATGGCATAATTTTGAAAATTTTGGCATCACGTGTATTTTCGGTATTACTATGTAATTCCTATCTATAGATAGGAATTTTATAGATAGGAATCTATAGACAGAAATTCCTATCTATAGATAGGAATTACATAGTAATACCGAAAATACACGTGATGCCAAAATGTTCAAAATTATGCCATCGTCGTCGTACATATGCCGATACTGATGCAAGTTGGATTCTAACCGGGATACCGGTTTTGGGGAATCCATGACAAATCCTGATCAGGATTTGATCGGACATAGGGTATCCCGGTCAAAATTTCTGCATGGAGGCGTGGTCTTTACCAGACTCAAATGTAATCTGAAACGAAAAAAAAAAAAATTCCTTCAAATATATCCAACTGACTATGGGTTCAGTATCCACTTTTCGAAATTTCGAAAAATCCGGAAAATGACAGCGTCTCCAAAGAAAACGTCATTGTTCTCTTGAAAAACAGCACGCTGAAGTCATTGTTATTAACAAATGGTTCATCCAATTAAAAAATTAGATCGTGAACTGAAAACAACTACGGTTTGAACGCTAACTGTGCAAATTTAAGTCAATAGTGTGAAAGTCACTCAAGATATCAATCCCGCCATGTCAAGATATGTAGGTTCGACATAATCGCGATCAAAGTTGTGGTACATATTTTGAAAAAAACGATTTTTTGAAGTTTCCAGAGAAGGATACCCCCTTAACAAGAAACTATCCTGTTTCACGAATTTATTAACCATGCAAGCACAAATATAAAATATAAAATAATCTTACTACCCAATTATCAGTTCCAAATGAGGGTCAGAAAACCAGGGCTTAAAGGGGGCTGATACCTCAACCCGATGAATCACTGGTGCATTTTACATTTCACACAAAATCAGACGTTATAAGTTCTATCTGTTTAGGGGATACTGTGATGACTCGATAATCAGGGTTATTTACAACAATTAATTTTCAAGGCATAAGTAAGATGATTGACAAATCGATTGGACATTTATTTGTACGTACATTAACTAAGTTGTATACCAAAATTCATTGAAGAATATTATTAATCAAATAAGTTATAAACAATTGCATGAAAGATCTTTGAACGTGAGGGGCTCGACGGTGTACTTGATGTTGACCATGGGGTTGATTTTAAAGGATTATCACAGTGTAACGGGTCGAAAAATAGGTGATTTTCGCGATTTTTTATGGTTAAAATACGCTAATCAATCTGACTTTTTATGTCAAATTAAAGCACTCATGAAAAAAAAAGAAAATAAATTTTATACGTTGATTTTTATTTTTTTAACAGTTTTTTAACGGTTGAAAATGTTTTCGAAAAAATAGAAATATTTACGGTGTACACGATTGTGGTCGTCAATATTGACTGAAACAAATTTGGTAAAAAGATTATTAATCAGTATGGAAACCACTATCTTGCTATGGAGGTGTTTTTTAAAATGAAATTTGACAGAATTGCGGCGGTTTGAACAAAAAAGTATCGAATTTTATCAAAGTTTCGACAGTTTTCCGTTAAAAAAAATATGAACATTAAAAAAAAGCTTCTATAGCATCATAAAGAATAGCATGAAGAATGTTGTGTCAAAATTCGAGACGGATAGCTCGAAAACTCTTTCTTTGAGAGTGTACACCGTTTTGAAAAATGACACTTCGAGAAAAATGCGTTTAAAGTTTCGAGTGCGGAATTTTCATATAAATTGTCTAATTACGATCAATCGGGGAAGACAGGTCCATGTTTATAACGGTCTGCACTATCGGAAAAAACAACAACAAAAAATTGATTTTTGTAAAATTATACACTGTGATGATCCCTTAAATAAAGAAATGCTTTTTTTTTCATTAAAATAGATAATATTGGCCAAGACTTGACTGAGCTTTTCTTGATATTGTGTTTCAATAATCGAAAAAAATGGGTTTCTTTTCGAATTTTTGGAGGAAAAATGACATTAGTATTGTTGATAACTAATGAAAAAAAAATGTTGAGGAGAAAAAAGTCGGTTAAGACTAAACTACAATTACACTAAATGAGTGTACCAAATTTTAAGTCAATCAGTTTGTTGGATGTCGAGAAAGCGCGTACAGCGTTTTGAAAAACATAGTGTCGAGAAAAATACGTTTAAGGGGCTATACCAGTGTGAACGCTGAAAATTTGGATGATTTTCGGGAATTTTTTGGAAGAAAAGTATTTAATTAAATGTTTCAGAAAATTAAGAATATATTTGGCTATATTTGATCTACATAACATAATTTTTTCATAGAAAAATATTGAGATCCAAGCGACTTATGCGCTGCCTTCGGAGGCGCCAAAAAAAAAGTTCTTCCACTGCTGACATAATTCCGGCCGATTGAGTAGCTGAATAGTTATGAAAAAAAGTCTGTTTTCTTGCCTATAAAACGGTCGTTTTTTTCAATGCCAAATCGTCAATTTTCATCGAATCAAAAATATCCTACGTCATTGTAGAGTGAATATATTCAAACGTACTCAGTTCAAATTTCAAGTCAATCGGATAATTGCTCTTTGAGTTACAATGTCAGCAAATTTGAAAAATCTCATTTCGAAAAAACGCGTTTAAAGATTTAACTATCGATTTTTGCAAGACAAAATTATTAGAGATACGGCCTTGAAATTTTTACAAGATATTCTTGAAAGTATAAACTGTCGAAAAAGGCAAAAAAATCGATTTTTTTAAAGTGTCACACTGGTATAGCACCTCAAAGTTTTATTAGCAGTTCTATCGTAATAATAAAATTACCTTGAATCTGCGATTCCTGCAACAAATGTTGAATCTTCCGCTTCAATTTGGAAAAAGTCAATTAGTGCTTATTTCCGTACGCAGCATTCATTTCTACACATACGTATAATTTTTCGTAAAATCCATAACACTTTCTCTCTCTCTCTGTCTCTCTTTCTCTATGAATTTATGAATCTACCAGCCTCTTTTTCCTAACTACAGGATAATGCTCTTGAGGCTCTCGACAAGGCAGCTTTCGGAAGACTTCCCATAGTATTCGAGTTGAACTTGGCGAACAACAAGATCAGGACCGTTAGCCGTAGAGCGTTCGAGGGACTTTTGCAGCTGCTCACGCTGAATTTAACGAACAACAATATAAGCTATATACCGAACGGAGCGTTCCAGGGCCTCGTGTCGCTCAGGACCCTTGATCTTTCTCACAACAAACTGGAAAAATTGGACAACAAGACCCATGGCTTGCTCGACGATTGTCTATCACTTGAGAGAATCAATCTTAGCCACAACAGTATATCGTTCATCACGAGGAAGACGCTACCGCAAGATCCTTGGATCCCTTATAGACTAAAAGAGGTCGATCTCTCGTACAATACTATGCCAGTCGTTACGTTTGACTTGACAGTGGGCACGAAGAAAGTCGTTCACATGAATCTCAGTCATAACAACATCAACGAGATCCGCAGACGTAAGTCGTTTTCATTAGTATTACTATTGTTAAGATTTTTTTCATTGTCAGAATTATTACTATCATTACTATTATCATCATCATTTGAATTACTCATTTTATTGATATTGGTGTATTTACTGTTGAACTTTTTCACAGTTATATTTTTTTTTCTATAATCATTATCATCATTAAAATGATGGGAGGAGGGATTAATAGCATGCAAAATTCATATTTTGTCGTGTTATTTCCAAATTGTTATATTAACGGGTTATCCCTAGCGCGTGGCCGGACGAAATGAAATTTCGTGAATTTTTACTAAAGATTATGGTGTTGAATATGTTAATTGGACTAAATAAATCAAACACATCTTTTTTCATGAAATTATCTAGTGCTCGTACAAAGGATTTAATAAAATATTAATTTTTCGAAAAAACAGCCGCCCAAAGTGGATCGATTGTTGGTGAAAATACGCTCTATTTTCATTGATAAGAAAAAAACTATGCATCAGAAAAAAATTCCTTCCTTCAAGCATTGCTTTTTGCTATGTAAACGAAACTTATGAAATTGAAAGTTGATCGGTGCACTGATTTTTGAGATATCGTCGCCCTTGATCTTGAAAAAGTCATTTTGAGAAAAACGCGTTTAAAGTTTGCCGGTTCGTGAAAGCTACCTATAAACGCCCACAACTCCCTCAAGTTCAAACGGATCGACTTGACATTTTTAGAGACTATTTTTGGCATGTTATATTTTCAGAATCCGTCAAAAACTAAAAATCGGTATTTAAATAAAATGTCAAGTAGGTGTAAGCCCTTAGTTATTATTTGCGAATTCATGTGGTACTATTTCAATGTTGTTTGTTAAAGTTCCTAGTAAATCTCAGCCCAATGTTAATGTTCGTTGATTATTAATTCTTAGAAATCGATCGAGTCATTTTAACCTCCAAAAAGAATTCGGCCAAAGTCGAGGTTTGGCTTGATCGCTTTCTCCAATCGGAAATCTTTTATCATTATCGCAATTATTGTTGTTAGGGCTATTGCCCTCATTATAATAATCATTTTTATGAGTAAGAGTAATTAGTCATTGGTGTTTCGATCAGTAATTAATATCAAGTTGACATCATTATTATTATTAGTAAGGGTGATTAGTCATTAGTATTTCTGTTAGTAATTAATTTCAAGGTAACATCGTTAATGAACGACGCACCATTTTCGCGTTAATTAATAAAACTCATGGCTCATGGGTTTTCACCATAATTTTTTATGAATCCACCAAAAAAAAATTCCGTTTACGATTATAGACGTCATCGGCAATATGACGTCGCTGCAAACGCTGGATTTGTCGTACAACGATTTGAGTGACATTTCGGAGAAGGATGTGTTCTCGGCACCGGCTAATCTCACGAACCTCTATCTCGGCAACAATCACTTTGCTCATTTGCCGATGGATCGAATTCTGTCGATGCGCAATCTCAAAGTCCTCGATCTCGAGAACAACGAATTCGGGACATTCGACGAGAAGCTCATGAAGGTCGTGGAGAACGGCACCATCCTCAGATACGGAGGTAAACGACTTTTAGGACTGTTTTAGGGTTCCGTAGACATTAGGGCTGTTTTAGGGTTCCGTAGACAAAGGACGAACCCTTTTAACTTCCTGATCTCCCTTTGCCCATCACAATTTTTAAAGTTTTCGAACTATATGTATGAAATTTTGCAAGTAGCTGCTTCAGATGGGGATCTCAATTAGCCCTTCGAGTGCACAGTGGGTCGTTTTGACACCAAACATTTTTCGTGTAAGTACGAATGTTTTGGCATTTAATTTTCGTTTTCGTCAAGAAAATAAATTTAGGGCCATAAAATATGGATAATTTACTACAAAAAACGTCTCTACAAAAAAAAATGCACATTTACCGAAATACAACGATTTGAAAAAGATTGGCGGTAGGTTGGCGACGGAGATGTGCACTCGAAGGGTTAGTATGTATCAACATCATGAGGAAGAAAATGTTTAGGGTATTTTCCCTATATGTGAGTGCGGGCCAAATTTTTGTTCGCGCACCTCAACACGTGGATCGTCATTGCACAGGTCCATCAAAATGAACTTGACATTCTATTTATCATCGTTTATTTTTAAACCTCGATTGCCAAGTATCAAGCTTTAGAGTAATGTGGAATGCAGGCACTTTCCCGTCTACCTTAAACTGTGAAATTGAAAAATATCGAAAAATATTCTGGACACTTGCATCTGATTGGAATTTTCAATTAAAATTAATTGCGTCGAGTTATATCAACACATTCAGGAGATATGGACAATCAAGTTATCGCTAAGTTATCTTTGTGAAAATTTTATGAAAAAAGTGCATCAATAACTAGATAGAGTGTTTTCTGAATTTCGGGCCTAGAGGCCCGAAAAAAATGTCGAGATTCGGATTTTTTCCTGAGAAACGATTGGTAGTATCCAACGCATTTTTTTAAACAGAAAAGTACAAGTATCGAGAGTCTTTGACGAATTATTTAAAAGTATGGAAGAAAAAAAACATTGCTACCGGCAGATGATGCAATTTTTTTCGCGACAGTCGGCGGTAAACACTTTCTCGTTGAAATGGTCCACCTACAATAAAAAAAACCCAACGGGTTACCTAAATTAACAATAAATACCAGTAGTTGACGAGCGCCGATTTTCGAAATCGATTTTTTTTTAAATTAGCGACGAGTTGAACCTCAAGCATGAAAAACACGTCATTTTTATGTAACAATTAAAAAATAAAGATCGATTTAAAAAAGTGAGGTCGTCAACAAACTCTAAATGTTTCTTGGCGTCTTTCTTGTAAATTTAACTTTGCTGGTGGACACTCTCCAGCTTAAACAGTCCATCCGAAATGTAAAAACCAAGTAAATTATTCAAGTTAACAATAAATATGAGTCATTGACGATCGTCGATTTTTGAAATATTCATTTTAACAGTGTGGCGATGAATTGATACTCGTGCTTACAAAATCTATTTTTAAAAAGTCGTTATTTTCACGTAACTAATAAAAAATGAAGACTGATTCTGAAAAAAGTGAGATCGTCAACGACCTTTAAACGTTTCTCACCGTATCTCCTGTGAATTTGGAAACGATCCATCGAGTGGTTCTCGAGATATGATGTCCACCGACTTCGAGAACAGTAATTTGTGAAAAACAAGTTTAAAGTTTGAAGTATGGTTCCGCTATTTTTAAGTGAAGAATTTAAAAGAAGAAGCGGGCCTCGTCATTCACTTAAAAGTTTATAACTTCGCCAATTTTGAAGATGTCGATATAAATTTATTGGGTATATACACTCAACACTTGAAACTTTTAGAAAATACAAAAAAGGGAAATCGATTTTTTGTTCACATTGCAAGATAGATGTAGCCCCTTAATGAAATATCAACCACCAAACAAAGGGCCTCCCCCCATATTTACCCCGCATGTACTATTACAGTATCATGATTGCGGATTATTCAATGAAATCAAAATTAGTATGCAATCAATGATTGTGGTACAACGTACATAATTAATTTATAACTAAGGATTAGTTACACATTGACGCTTCAAATGATTGCACCAACAAACGACTACGGAACCCTACTCCATAATTGCCCGACACACGCTTAGCAGTTTTTTTTTTCTTGAACTCGTAATGACAATATTTAATCAAACGCGATTCTTCCGATGACACAGGCAATCCCGTAAATTGCGATTGCTACGTTCGTCCACTGAAAAGATGGCTCGGAAGCCTTACGGAAATTCCACCGGAATGGACTAAGCTGATGTGCGCCAGTCCGAGTTACCTGGCGGGAACACCGCTGCCCCAAGTCACCGAGGACCTGATGGGATGCAGCGAGCGTGAAATTCAGGACAACGAGAAATTCGCTATAACGCCCGATCTCAAGTTTCGAAACATCGAATAGTGAGTGAATTCAGGGGAAGGGGATACGCGCTTTGATCGATCGATGTTGAAGGATACTCATTTCGTCTTTTTTTTACGTACGGTAAAAGTTGTACTCAAAAGGTTTCGAAAATTTCGCTATATCATTTTCGAAAAAAATAAAGAAATTAAAATGTAGACAATTTAACACAGTTTTGCATGAAGAATCGCGGATGAACATTTTTATCGTCAATGAGCACAGTGCGTATGGCAGCAAGAAACTGCAGCTAGATTTGAGATTTTTCAGAAGAGACTTAAGGGGCTATACCAGTGTGAACACTGAAAATTTCGGTGATTTTCGAGAATTTTTAGAAGAAAAGTACTCAGTTAAATGTTTCGGAAAATTAAGAATATATTTGGCTATATTTGACCTACATTACATAATTTTTTCATAGAAAAATATTGAGTTCCAAGCGACTTATGCGCTGCCTTCGGAGGCGCCAAAAAAAAAGTTCCTCCACTGCTGACATGATTCCGGCCGATTGAGTAGCTGAAACCGAAAACGGAAAAATGTCGTTAAACGAGAAGTTATTTCCTGTACAATGACGTAGGATTTTCGAAAAATATGAAAATCTAACAAAACGGCGTAGTTATGAAAAAAAGTCGGTTTTCTTGCCTATAAAATGGTCGTTTTTTTTCAATGCCAAATCGTCAATTTTCATCCAATCAAAAATATTCTACGTCATTGTAGAGTAAATATATTCAAGAGTACTCAGTTCAAATTTCAAGTCAATCGGATAATTGCTCTTTGAGTTACAATGTCAGCAAATTTGAAAAATCTCATTTCAAGAAAAACGCGTTTAAAGATTTAAGTATCGATTTTTGCACAATAAAATGATTAGAGATACGGCCTTGAAATTTTTACAGAATATTCTTGAAAGTATAAACTGTCGAAAAAGGCAAAAAAATAGATTTTTTAAAAGTCTCTTAACAGCTTCGATTGTTTTTTTTTGAAAAATGATGTCCATTTATTGCATCTAGGTTTAAAGAATTCAGTATACTTGATAACATTGATCGTTGAAATGCGCGGTCCCCCTTAAACCGGAGTTCTTTTCGTTTTAATTTGAATCATTCTCTATTCACATTCGTGTGTTTTTCCACTTACAAAAAATGATGATGTTCTAGTTTCATATGGTGTTGAAGTTTGCACCGTTCGAACGTAACGAAAGTTCTTTTCTATATTCTCATTTTCTTGTTGTTATAATTATACAACATTTTGTATTACAAACCTAAAAATAACTATCTTAAAAAAATGATGGGGAGACAAATTTTGGAGGGCAGACAAAATTTGCCAACAAAAAATTGCAGCAGAAACATCTTATAATTTCACAATTTTTTACTTTCATCCTTCTTTTCGCACCAATCTTAAAACGCTTCGAAAAATCAACTACGCCCATATCAAGACGAGCCGGACTGAAAACAAAGTTTTAAAAATTCGGATGAGAAGCAGCAAAAAACTATAAAAACTATCCAATCATTTTTCCATTCAACTACCAGATCCCATTGAGGATCTCGTGTCGTTTCCGGACCAGTCAAAACGCTGATCTGTGAATGAGCCTCATGAAAAAATGGTTGAGGGATATCGGTAGACGAAATTTGCCAAAAAAAAATGCAGCATAAATATTTATTGTCGTTGCATTCCAAACATGCTAACTTTAATCGTATAATTCCATCCTTCCTTTCTCACCGATCTTAAACCGCTTCGAAAAATCAACTACGCCAATATCAAGTCGAGCAGGATTGGAATCAAAGTTTAAACATTCCGATGAGAAGCAAAAAAAAATATAAAAACTATCCAATCATTTTGCCATTCAACTACCAGACCCCAATGAGGATCTCGTCTCGATTCCGGACCATTCCAAACGCCGACTAATTTGACACTTTTAAGGGATCACCACAGTATGACCGCCCGAAAAATAGCCGATTTTCGCGATTTTTTTTAGGTCAATATGATAAGCTAATCGGTCAATTTTTTTGGTACAAATTGAAGCACTGATGAAGAATACAAAATGATTTTGCTTGAATTTCTTTATTTATTGTTTAAAATCGTTTTTATTTGCGGAAAATTGCGTGGAAAAAAACGGTGTCCCATAGTGGCCAGGATTGCGGCCGCAAATATTATCTGAAATGAATTTTTTAAAATGATTATAATGTTTCTATGGAGGTTTTTTTTAGTGAAGTTTAAAAAAATTGCGGTGGTTTGAACAAAAAGCATCAAATTTGGCCTTTTTTCGACAGTTTTTCGTAAAAAAAAATAGGAAGATCAAAAAAAGAAAATTCCATAGCAACATGAGGAATGACGTGAAGAATGTTGTGTAAACATTTCAAACGGATAGCTTGAAAATTCTTCTTTTGAGAGTGGCCACCGTTTTGAAAAACACCATTCCGAGAAAAACGCGTTTGAATTTCGGCGTGCGGGATCTCACGCTCCAATCCCTTTTTCTAAGAAAGGCTGCAGCGACCGAAATGATTCGAAATTCGATCTAAAAATTGAACAGAACGTTTATAACTGTGTATGCTATCGGCTAATGCAAAAAAATACTTTTTTTTTTAATTTTGCACTTTGCTGATCCCTTAAAATTTAATATTTCTTGAATCCTTTCAGCGACAGCGATGAAGATTCTTGGAAGATAACGTGGTTCGTGACATCGCGAGGGGACGTGGGTGACTTTTACGTGGACGTACGTCAAGTCGGCGGCAGAAAGTCCGTCATCAAACAGGACGTCATTTACAGGGATCGATCATTCACCATCAGCAAATTGCCAGAGTCGCCGAACAAATACGAAGTTTGCGTATTGGCGAGGGACTCGATCGGTAATGTGAAACATTACAGGAACTCGCAGTGTCGAGTGTTGAACAAAAGTGGCCACGGGTTTTCAGGAGTTACCCGTTATCAGGCGAGCATGCCGATCGTTCTCATCATCAGCCTGCTGAGCGTTGCGATCTTATGATGCGAAAGTTTCGGCGTAAATGCCGCTAAAAAACGCGAATAAAGTTCCCCGTCGTATTTACGGTCGAACAAGGTGGAAGAATTATTTTTCGTATCTTTTGCAACTGTCCAGGATCTTGATTCAATTTTTTAGGCCGTACGAGCAGCTGCAATATTGTTAACAAAAATGACTTTGAAGTTTGCATCGTTGGAATGCAAAGAATTTTTTTTTTTTCTAAAGTTCCTTTGGCAAGTTTGAGATACGAAAATCACGCAAACACTTTTTAGGAGTCTTATTTAGCGATTTATAACAAATTTGCTGAGTGCGGTTTTGGATAATAACGAAAATAAGAAATTGGAAAAAAACTTCGTCGCACTCCAACGATGTATATGTGTGTGTGAGTGTATATATATATATATATATATATATATATATATTAGACTGATTCAAAAAAAAAAAAAATTTCTGGATTCTCGTGCTATTGTTGGGCACTGATAAAACAAAATTTCTCTAAAAAGATGGGCGCGGTCACTCAATTTTTAGAGGTGGCTATCTCGACTTTTTTGTATTTGAATTTTTTTTAACGAACGTATTGCATTTAAACACAGTCATGGCTTCGGATTACGGATAAAAATCGGAAAAGTTTTGAGTTTGTTCTTTTACAAACATAACAGAGAAAAACTGACCATACGTCGAAGTGCACACGAAACGATGAAAGAAATTTTCGAACAATGGAAATGTGCTGAAATTCCAACGCGTCGATTGAATAACGCAATCTTGAAATCAATAAAACTCCATCTAGTCTGGAAACAACTTTTAAAAAATCGAGTTAAAAAGAATTTGCCGTCACAAATATCGAAGGAGCGTAAATTTAAGAGAGATTTGGACAAACTGTTCAACGTTGCACATTTTCGTTCTGCCCAAAATGTTAACGAACTTGAGAATGGCTGGGAAGAAATGTAAATGAGTTTGAAGATAATATAAGCGTAGCATTTTGAAAATGTAAATATACGATTTATGAATAAAAGCTTATAATTTAATTTTTCGTAAAAAGTGCAAAATGTTAATGCGTATAAATAAATCTACATGAATAACGAGAGTAGTATAGACGCCATTATTGATCTACCTGGATTTGAATTGTGAATATTGCAATCTTTTCAAATTGTTAGAGTTTATTTTTGTTACGAAAAAGCTGCTGGATGTGATTTTTATCCGTAATCCGAAGCCATGACTATGCTTAAATGCAATACGTTCGTTAAAAAAATTCAAATACAAAAAAGTCGAGATAGCCACCTCTAAAAATTGAGTGACCGCGCCCATCTTTTTAGAGAAATTTTGTTTTATCAGTGCCCAACAATAGCACGAGAATCCAGAAGGAAATTTTTTTTTTGAATCAGTCTAATATATATATATATATATATATATTAGGGTGGCCCTTGATATGGGTCAAAAAAAAAATTGATCGCGCCGCCCTCCAAACCGGTTCCAAATAATAAAAAAAATCTACGCGAAGCCCCAGCTGTGTCCGTTAAGAGGAAGGCGTGCCTGTAAGCATGAACTTAAATTTAAATATCAATTTTTCTTCATGATTGGAGAAATTTCGATTTTTTAAATCTAGTTTAATTGTCATTTTTTTCTTACTTTCCGAAGCTATTGTATATTGGTATTCAATATACAGATCAAATAATAAGATCCTCCATAATAGATTTGCTGAGCGTTCAGTTTTACCATCCTATTATTTTGGAATAATAGTTCGATTTAGCTGTTGTCGAACGTTTTTAATCACATCAAAATCAAACTTTACATTTGCATCTTGCCAGAAAAATCTATTAAGCACGAAGGATATAAATTCACGGTAAACCATTCACATCGAACTTCCGGATTGGCCAGAATTGTTTTTTTTTTTAATTTTGTTAGAAATATTCCTTGCATGCCGAGATACAAACATATTAATATTTCACTGAGATCAGACTTCCAGTGCTGTAGATAAAAAATGTATTTGAAAATTACTTTCGCAAAAATGCATAGGGACATTTTAAACTTGGGAGGATTTTAAACTTGGCGAGCTTGTTCGTTTTATTGAAAACAAAGAAATTATTTATTCGCACAAGTCATCCAGTTGGTCGGAAAAAACATAATATTTAAAAAATGTACACATAAGATATCGATACTAGTTCGTTCAGTACGAATTTATTAATTTAAACCACAGAAATATCGTGTTGAAAAATTGACCAATAAACTAGATTTAAAAGATCGAAATTTCTCCAATCGTGAAGAAAAATTGATATTTAAATTTAAGTTCATGCTTACAGGCACGCCTTCCTCTTAACGGACATAGCTGGGGCTTCGCTTAGATTTTTTTTTTATTTCGAACTGTTTTGGAGGGCGGCGCGATCAACTTTTTTTTTACCCATATCAAGGGCCACCCTGATATAGGGTGGTGATGGGTGATAGGGAGCGTGATTTGTTGTAGGTGAGAACATCGTTGGATTTTGGACAAATGAAAAAGATGTATTCGACATGCATATGTAGCGGTTAAAAGTATGGATGCATTATTAGAAATTTCAATCGAGACGAAAAGTCACAGATCTCAAAAAAAGGCGCGAAGAAATGAATTTTTTGAAAATTTTAACTACTTTTCGTTGCCCACTAGGTGACTTTGAAAATGGCTATTTCGTTTACGATTTTCGTACTCTCGTAAGCTCGCGGGTCATTATTGGCGAATGAGAAAGAGAAAAATGTTAAAAAATTCCAACAGGCTCGGAAAAACTCAGCCCCAATCTTTTTAATTATATCAAGTATGAACCCCACCCAAATAATTGGGTGGGGTTCATAATTGATATAATTAAAAAGATTGAATTTATTAAGGGAGCATACTACTGTGACGCACAAAAAAGGTCGTGTTTTCCGTTTTTACTCGATTATTTATTTGGATTATTTATTCGGGATTTGGAAAAAGGTATTTTATTGAGCATACGTTGACATATTTTGTGAAAATGTTTATTTAAAAAAATTAGAAATTAACAACTTTGAGGTATAACGGAGCCTCTGTATAAACAATGTGATCGAACGGTCCGATCAATAACGTGAAAATGGTCGGTCTGAAAAATCAGAGTAAAAAAGTTTTATAATCCATATAGATGTAGTTATCGTTGAACGTTACCGGATTTCGAAAAAAAATCCCAAAATGGCGGGTGTTAAAAAAAAGTGTAAGTTTAGCGAAATTTCTACTTATATTCGGGAACTCAAAAAGTCCAAATTTAAAAAAACGGTTACCTACAACGATAGCTACTGCAATTACGGATTTTTTTTTTTTAATCGGACAATTATAGCTGGAGTTATGATTCCGACCGGGTTGAGAAAAGTCTTTTCGAGAAAAACGCGATTGAAAGTTTTAGTACATGTACATCTCTACGCTGCCTGCTCTCACTAAATAATTTGTAACTTGGTCAATTTCCAACATTTTAATTTGAAATTCTTCACATATTCTTGAATGTGTATAATTCCAGGAAATGTAAAAAAAAATTGTTTTTTTTTACCCGACACATTGATATCCCGCGTAAAATTTACCAAATTCTATTTCTGACTTTTTACAATAACGTTTTTCATCTTTTCGTGAAGTAGTGCACTTTTGAAAAATGCTCTGTCACTTTAGAAACGTTAAGTCTGCAGCAGAATATGCGGAAAAAAATATTTCGATTTTGAAAAACTATACATATCAGAGATCGAGAACAAAATTTGGAAGTTTTGTTTTTATGACGGCTTCTGGTTGTAGGACCACGTCAATTGTTTGCAGATCTTGCGCTGTCAGTTCATACGTGTATATATAGATATACCCATGCACAAACACACACATATACGTTAAAGATATGCCCGAAATCTCGATGAGTTAAAATGAATTCGTGTCTGTCAGACTGCGAGGAGGACTCGGTACGCTGCGGAGTCGAAAACGAAAGATCAAAAATTTCGTTCGTCAATTTTGTAACTGTAATGTTAGTTGTGGACTTAACGTACGCTTTTTGGAACGAGGGCTGTTAAAAAAAAAACAAAAGTGATTTCTTTTTGTCGAAATACGAACTGTAATATGTACGAGCGTTTTGATCTAATCCAGCATAAAAAAGTATCTTCAGGGTAATTGTCAATAATGAGGTTCAGTGTTGGATTACTTATTTGGACGGAAGTCAAAACTTCACATTCCCCTATGTTGGCAGATCGTATGACGAGGAATTGACCTTTGAGCTTTTTTCTCATGCGGGCGGGAAAAGTTGCAAATTTCTTACTTGACGCCCACACCCTCAAGGAGTATAATTATAACGATTTTTTGGAAACAAATGTTTACCATGAATGAAAGCCGATAAAAAGTCAATGCGACTATCGATCTTACTAAAGTAACTGTCAATCTTAATCGAGACCATAAAAAGTCAATGTAACTGTCAATCGGGCGAAAGCAACTGCCAATCACAATCGAGATGGGGCCGGGTTGAAATTCCGAACTTTGAATGATCAGAACGCTCAAAACTCCGAAAATATACTACCCCGAAAGATCAAAACTCCGAATGAATTTTCTCCGAAAGACCAAAACTCTGAAAATCTGAACATCGTCAAATCAATTCGACTCTGGAAGTTTTCAAAGTTTCAAAATTTTCAATAAATCGACGAATTATTTCAAGAATTTTTATTTATCAAGAATTGATTTTACGTCAATGTTGAAATTTGTCTAGACAATGTTATACGTTCTACGTTTACAGTCAACTGTGTAGACTTCCGCTGGCATAATCTTGACAAACCTTCTAATTTCGGAACATTAAAATTAGGAATTTTAAACCGTCGGCGCATTCAAAGTTCGGAATTTCAACCCGGCCCTCATGTCAAGATCATGCCAGCGAAAGTCTACACAGTTGACTGTAAATGATGTAGAACGTATAACATTGTCTAGACAAATTTCAAAATTGACGTAAAATCATTTCTTAATAAAAAAAATGTCTTGAAATAATTCGTCGATTTATTGAAAATTTTGAAACTTTTAAAACTTCCATAGCCGCATTATTTTGACGGTGTTCAGATCTTCGGAGTTTTGGTCTTCCGTGTAAAATTCTTTCGGAGTTTCGATCTTTCGGGGTACTATTCTTTCGGAGTTTTGAGCGTTCTGACCATTCAAAGTTCGGAATTTCAACTCGGCCCCATCTTGAATTTCAGAACATTAACATTCGGAATTTTAAGGCGAGAAATCCCTTTAGGAGCATGAAAAATAGGTCTTTTTCGGGAATTTTTTTAGATCGGATAAAATAATCTGATTATTTTCAAATTTGGACATGAGTTTATTATGACTGTCAAGTTAAAAAAAAAAAATTTTTGGGATGACCAACAAAATGGCGGCGTTATTAAGGGTCTTCGGACGCCTGTTTTCCGCGACATCGAAAAGTGCTGCAATTGTCACTCTTTTTCCGTTGATCCGAAAAATATTTAATAAGTGTCATTCGTTTACTGACATATTAAGGGGAAGGATAGACCTAAAAAATTATGAAAAAGTGCAAAATTGAAAATTTGGGAGCCTTTTTACTCCAACGTTCGAATTTTCGACCATTTTTTCGACATATTTGACCCCAAAAAAATTATTTATTTACACGCTACCTTTCAAACTTTAAGTATATCCTTCCGATAATATTACTGAGAGTAACCTCCCAAAATTTCATCCAAATCGGTCGATAACTTTTTGAGCTACAACACGAGCAGTTTTTGAAAAAATAGTTTCGAGATAATCGCGTTTAAAATTTACTCGCTATCTGACCGCATGCTGTCCCCGCGCTCTAGACTATATGCGATAACTCCGAAAATATTAAATATTTCGAGTTTTCCTTTGATTAGTATATTCTTTGGGTATCATACTTTCGAAATATGTGCAAAAAATCGATTTTTTGAAAATTCTAAAGGGTTTTCTCGCCTTAAACCGCCGGAGCATTCAAAGTTCGAAATTTCAACCCGGCCCCATCGAGATCATAAAAAGTTGACGCAACTGTCAATGGTACGAAATTAACCCTCAATCTCAATCGTACGAGAGGAGAGTCTTTATTTTGTACTCTATCACCGGAGCGTTTGTTATTTTGTCATAATATCGTGTCAAATGCTTATTCAAATTTACATCGTTTCCCACGTCTTATTGCCAGGAGGAGCGAGCAAATGACGAAATTGCTTCAAGCCCACAGCGTATACTACTGTCACTCGACTATAGACTGTGCATATCGCGCGCTGTGTTCATATACATAATAGTGTATTATAAGAGATGTTGATCGTCGTATTATGAAGAATATATTATATTTATTTTGTACAATAAAATGATATCTTTATCGTGACTGGAACGGAGCTGTTCTTGTGTATTTTTTTCTCCCTATAGATAAAGATAAAATTAAAAGTTTACACCTAGTTGACATTTTTGAAAATATCGTTTTGAAACTTTCCACGGATTCTCAAAATATAATGTTTCAAAAATATTCTCTAAAATTTCAAGTCGAAAAACGGTAAACGCGTTTTTCTCAAAATAACTTTTTCAAAAGACCACGATATCTCAAAAATCACTGCACCGATCAACGTAAAATTTTAAAAGCTCCTTTTGGACGTCAAAAAGCTTGAACCGAGGAATTTCTTTTTCGATGCATAGTTTTTTTTTTAATCAACTACAATAGAGCGTATTTTCCACCGAAAATCAATACTTTCACTTTGGACTGCGACCAATTTTTCAAAAATCAATATTTTATTGATTTGTTCGCCCAAGCACGGGAAAATTGCATGCAAAAACTAAATGCGTTTGATTGTTTTCGTTCGGATGATTGTGTTTCTGTACCATACGTTGTATGTACCATACATTTATAAATATTTTTCAGTACAAAAATTGTAAAAGATACTTAAAATCATACTCTTTAATAAAAATAAAATTGAAAACCTGCTCACGTTTTCCTAGAAAATATTCACGAATATTTGTCAATATATTAGTTCAGCGAGATTCCTTGTTTTCGAAAATTTCGAAAAGTAGCGAGCTTTTATACGAAAAACGGGTAAAAATTTAACTTTTGCACAAACAAGGGAAGTCTCAAGTCGAAATATCAAAATTCATTTTTTACGCGTTCTTCGTATAAAATGTCACTACTTTTCGGCACTTTCGAAAACGAGGAATCACGCTGCACTAATGAAATAGCAGAAAACGACTTCTCCACTCTAAGAATAGCAAATGCAGACTGGTAACAGTATTTCCCGAAATTTAAAAAACCCACATTTTTAGCGTTTTTCGCTTGCAGATGTTTCGTAATCCATCAAAAGAGATTTTCTATTGTTTGATTTTATATTTGATGATACCGTCTTAGCTTTAGCTCAAAGCAATTGTAATGATATTGTGTACTTTTAAAAATATGAATATTTTATAGGGATGCCTAATACTTTTGGCCAAGGCTGTACGTACCGTTTCTCCTCTTGATATTTTCATTAAAACATATTTGTTTCAAAGTAACGGTAATAAATCAACAAGACAAATCGTTGACAATCAACCAAAAACAGCGATACAGAACAAATTTCGGGAAAAGATCTGAACAAAGTTTAGTGGCTCCAAAAAAACAAAATACAACTTTTCACTCGGACAAAATATTCCAAACCTCATAGTTTTCAAGTTACGCCGCACGATGCCGGCTTTTCGTAAACCTGCTGTTTTTTCAAGAAAAAAAACTAGATAACTCTGCGGAAAAAATCGCAAACTTTGTTTTGTTTAACAAAACTAAACCTAACGGAGTCCTTTTCAAAGATTGCATCACTAAATGGTGAGAATACTATTTTCAAAGTCCAGCACGCCATTGTGCAAGGTGCGAAAATCGTGAAAAACCGGTATTTTCAAAATGACGTACCAAGTATTATACAAAAAAATCGAAAAAATAAAACAGCTAAATAAAGCTAAATTTATCCGCTTCAAAACCCCGTTTGGTAAATTGGTTTATGATTTTTTTTCTTCGAGATATTTGATTTTTTGTCCGGATAAAAAATTTACAGGGAGCCTAATAGTTTTAGCCAAGGCTGTATGTGTTTGACCTAAAAACGTAACCGGCGGTCACCTGGTGAATTTTAATAAAGCGTCAAATAGCGTCCAGTAGGCAAGAAACAATCATTTTGTTGCCCGAAATTCTCTGTAAAATTCCACTGTCGTCGAATATCCATAAATGAATGTCCATAAGTATGAATATCCATAAGTGGAATATCCATAAGTGAGTATAGAGTAGAAACGAGCACCAGAAATGGCGGGAAGTAGACAAATATAGTGAGTATTGAAGGTAAGCATAGAGTAGAAATGGCGAAAGAGAGAAAAGACGAAGAAAGATGAGCATTATAAGAATTTTTTAATAAATAGAATGCTCGGTAAAGGTTCAAGTTTGTTTGGGTTATATAATATACTCACTTATGGATATTCACTTATGGATATTGGCACTTATGGATATTCGACTTATGGTTATTCGTACTTATGGATATTCTACCCCAATCGTAAAATTCATTAGAAATACTCTTTCCTTTACTTAAGATATGCGTGCAACGTCAGCCTTTGCGTAGACCCTTACTTCCGAAAACATCACACCTTGCAAAATTACTAATCACATTGTCTTTCGTTCAAATTACATTATATTATGTTCAACAATAAAGCGAATGAAAGTTATAATTTTTTTAAGCCCCAAGCTAGCTTCGACTTAAAAAGTGCGAAACAATTGAGTTCAAAAACTTTTGCGAATCACGCCGCTGTTTATCGAACAACAGTATTTCACAACCAACTACCCTCATCAACATCCGACACTAACAATTTTTCGCGTCATGAATAATGTAAAAAGGCTACAAATTTCTTTTTCCGAAACTAAATATTGGGTTGGTAAGAAAGTCTTGCGACACACAACATGAGTAAAATATAAAAACATTTTATTTTAACAGTAATCAATTATTCAGTAATGTATGCTCCCTCTGTATCTACAACTCGTGCCCAACGCTCTGGTAGACTTTGCACGCCTGCACTCCAGAATTCTTTGGGTCGTGAATTGAAAAAGTCGACCAGTGTATTTTTGAGATCCGCGACATCATCAAATTTTTTATCCTGTAAATAATTTTTTGAAGCTCGAAACAGATGGTAGTCGGTAGGTGCTAGGTCTGGTGAATACGGTGGATGCGGTAGAACTTCCCATCCCAGCTGCGAAATAGATTGTTGTGTCATCTTAGCTACGTGGGGTCGAGCATTGTCGTGGAGAAGCCGAACTTGGAGACGTTTACGCCTTTTTTGTTTGATAATTTCAGCCAGCTTTTGCAGTTGTGCAGAGTAAGTATTTGCATTTATCGTGGTGTTGGATGGGAGCAGTTCATAATATAGCATGCCCTCAGAATCCCACCAACAACAGAGTAAAACTCTCTTCACTTCACGGAGCAGCTTAGGGGTCGGATCTGGTTTTTCTCCTTTCGGTAGCCATTGTCGCTTACGTGTGTAGTTAACATAAAGCACCCAGCTTTCATCTCCAGTGACGATTTCTTGAAGAAAATCCTTTCTGTGTGGACGTTGCAGGAGTGAAAGACAGATGGACATGCGTGTGGCTTTGTTTGATTCGCTGAGATCGTGTGGTATCCAAGAAGAAACAACTTTTCTGTATCCGAGATTTTGTAAATGTTGGAGAATTGTGGGATGGCTACAGCCGAGTTTGTAAGCTAATTCCCGTGACGACGTATTAGGCTTTGCCTTTGTAAGTGCTCGTAGTTCTTCATCGTCAACAGTTGATTTCTTGCCGGACCTAGGTTTGTCTTCAAAAGATGTATCGCCAGAACGGAAACGCTGGTACCAACGGGATATCGTTGAATGATGAACTACGTTGGCCTTGAACACACTACACATATTAGCGGCTGCGGTTCTTGCAGAACGCCCTTGTAAAAATTCGTAATATGCAATCGATCGAAGTGCACTATGATCCATCTTCGCTCGTACTGTCTGCCCGGAACAACTGACTCGCTTATATACCCTACGGCATGGAAGGTTCTAGACTAGTCTTGAATATACTACTCTCGAATGTTGTAGAACTTCGTTAGAAGAAAACATATTTTAATCGAAAGGAAAGTGTCGCAAGACTTTCTTACCAACCCAATATTTCAAATTAACCCGGACATAGCCTCTTGAATGTCCCTCACAAAATATAATTTTCACGTACCATCCGGATGTTCAAACCCCAAGCCAATGAAAATAACGCGAGAGGGCCACTCTGCTGTGACAGGCAAAAGTAAGAAGCACTAATTAGTGTTCTTCCATTCAAGACTTACTTGGATCGGAACTCGGGCAATTCTTTCATACATCATATTCAAGCACTTCCGAACTTCCGGGATCGAGTGGAGTTCCCACCATCTATTAACTATATTTCTTTGCCACAATGGATACATCTAAAAATCCTGATTGCGCTTTAAAAAGAGCTTTTCACCGTACGCACGCGTGTGTGTGTGCGATAAAACTGCGGGCATAGAAGATCGGTTCATCCGGGAACACGAGACGAACGACGAGTGAAAATGATTTCCTGCTCGCGACGTAAGTTAAGATATTTTTTTTTGCCATTTTTTTTCTTATTAGCGCGTAGTGTGGAGCGTTTTAATCCCACGGACCTAATTCAGCGACTTGGGGCATACGGATAGTGTCGTCCACCGTGCTCAAGATACTGAAGAGTACGGCCATCGCACACACACACCCATACACACACACACACACACACACACACACACACACACACACACACACACACACACACACACACACACACACACACACACACACACACACACACACACACACACACACACACACACACACACACACACACACACACACACACACACACACACACACACACACACACACACACACATATATATATGTGGGTGTGTGTGTATATGTATATGTATATGTATAAACGATAGCGAAGAAAGGCTACTTAAAAAATTCTCAAGGAAGTAAATCGCACTGGAAGCTTCTCGTGGTTGAACCGGCAGATCCACGTATTCTTATCCTTCCGTACATAGTTAGATTATTTCATTATTATTTTTTTCCTGTGCTGTTCACTTAATAATTAGGATCACTTTTTTTCTAGCGCTGTGTCTTTATATTTCGTTCCGCGGCTCCGATGTGGCTCTCTCCGGCTTAATGAGAATGAGGATGGGATCATCGCCGGAGTCGCACACACCGCGATGAACGAGCGTGGAATGAACGCGATCTGGTTAGGATAATCGCGGGCTCGAAGCGCATTCCGCATATACCCTATGCAGCCGCAGTTGGTGCAGCGAAAGAGAGAGAGAGAGAGAGAGAGAGAAGGGGGGGAGAGATTAATTGATAGTATATTTAAGCCGCGGAGAAAAACCTCCGGGTAAAACAAAATGTATGATGAAATTTAATAAAAGAGAAAAAACTTAATACAATTGAACACAACTCATAAAAAATAATAAAATAACGTGAAAAATAACGTCGATTGAAGTAATTTAGAAATAATAATTAAATAAAGTGGAATAAAATTTAAAACGTAGAGAGAGAGAGAGAGAGAGAGAGAGAGAGAGAGAGGTGCTATCAGCTGCTGGCCACTTTCGTGAAATTAGGTAACAAATTGAGATAACCTTAAGGGAATACACCTAGATGACATTTTTGGAAACATCGTTTTTTAGTTTTCGGCGGATTCTCAAAATGTAACAGTTCGAAAATATTCTCTGAAAATTTCAAATCGGTCGGTTCAAAATTAAGGGAGTTACGGACTTTTATATATAGGTTCCGCAAACCGGCGAATTTTGAACGCGTTTTTCTCAAAGTGACTTTCAAGATCGGTCACCGATGGTGTGGTCACCGATCTTGAAAAAGTCTTGAAAAGTTTTTTCAAGACTTTTTTGCAAAAGCAAGCCCTTAAGCTCATCTCAATTTGTTACCTAATTTCAGAAAAGTGGCTAGCAGCTGATAGCACCCGCTCTCTCTCTCTCTCTCTCTACGTTTTAAATTTTATTGCACTTTATTTAATTGTTATTTCTAAATTACTTCAATGGACGTTATTTTCCACGTTATTTTATGAGTTTTTATGAGTTGCGTTCACTTGTATTAATCGATATCTCAAAAATCACTGCACCGATCAACTTCGAACTTTACAAGTTTCTTTTACATATCAAAAAGCACTGCTTGAACAAAGACATTTTTTTCGATGCATAGTTTTTTTGTTATCAACCTAAATAGAGGGTTTTTCACCAAAAATCGATACTTCCACTTTGGACCGCGGCGATGCGTTTAAAAATCAATATTTCATAAAATCCTCCGTCCAAACACTAGATAATTCTATGCAAAAAGTGAATGCGTTTGATTTTTTTAATTCAGATGATTTGTCAGCAGAGGACGTTTTTCAAACAGCGGTCTGCACAAATCATTGTATCTACTATATTTATAAATATTTTTCAATACAAACATGCTGAATGATACTTAAAACCATTGTCTTTGATGTAATGAAAAAAGTATTTGAAAACCTGCACACGTTTTCCCAGAAAAAGTTCACGAAAATGGCTCATTTTTCGAGAAACGAGCTAGATGTAACCGGTTGAACCGCCATTATGCTCGATCTTAAATTCAATTACATTCCGATATAGGCACTGACTTTTGACAAAGAAATTTGATCATACGTAAAATTGATGGACGCTGATCCTAAAACTTTAAGCAGAACTCACAAAAACTGTTGATCACAGATATCGTTACCGACTGAGCGGTGCTCCACCTCTTTTTGTGAACCGTATCCTTCGTGCATCTTTCTCGCTCTGCCGTACGCGCCACCATTGCTATCTCTCTCACACCCGTATCTTTTTCTCATCAGCTTTACGCCTTAGGCCACTCTCGAGGCCGAAAAAATAGACTTTTTGGGGATTTTTTTTCAAAAAAACTAGAAAATAAATCGTGATTACAAAAAGGGTGTTTATCATATATATCAGTGACTGTGTACAATAATTTTTTGTTGGATTGGGTTTTTGGGAATTTTTTGTCCGAAAAACTACAAAATAAATCGAGATTACAAAAAAGGGTGTTTATCGTACATATCAGTGACTGTGTACAATAATTTTTTTGAAGCGATTAATTTCAAAATGGCGGCTGTGCAGCGTTTATCTCAAAACTGCATTTTTTAAGTTGACCGGAAACATAACTCAGACAATTTTCCACCGATTCACCTGAAATGTTGAATATATCTTGAAAAATACATTGTCTATGGAAGTACGTAGGATTTTTTAAAATATTGCATAGTTCATTTGTTATGAACAATTATCTGACGATTTTTTAGGCAAATTTTTAGAAAGTGAAAAATTTCGACAGATAATTATTCGTAACAAATTTATTTTGTAGTTTTTCTGAAAAAAATCCGCAAATGGCTATTTTATCGGCTTCTAGAGTGGCCTAACCCCTTAAAGAGAGGTGACTCTCGCTCAGTGGGTAACAAAGCCTGTAGTAAACCGTTTTCAAAGGTGTTTAAGTTTCAGGGAAAGAGCTAAATTGTGTGCCCATTGGTTCTTACAAGCTCCAAAACACTTCGAGTTCGTAAAGATTCATTCGTTTTTTTAACATATATCCAAGTTAAGAAGGTTGGAGCGGTCTAGTGTCGTCAAATGACAGTTTATAAGTTTTTTCCGTGAACCTCAAAGAAAACGCATACGAGGTACAGATTTATTTAGTAGATGCTATTTTTTTATAAAATTTATAATTAAAGGGCAAAATTAAGCATTCTTATATTTTTTATTACGTAAATAAGGAAAACTTTTGTGTTACTACCAACTTGAAAAAGTATAACATTATCGATGATTATTATGAATAAACTGCCAATGTTTCATACAACTCGGAATTAAATTTTGAGTAATTTATAATTATGCCTATTTATATTTATGTCACGCGATTATTTATTATAACCATTAATTAATATTAAGTGTTGCCGACATACGGCAACTTCGCGGACATTGAGGTTGGCAGCATTGATCTTCATTCGCCAGCCGAGACTCGTAATATTTCATCAAACATTGGTTCAATATTAAATACACATATGGTTTACGATGGGCAAAATGGAATTTTTTTTTCTAACTGTCAGCAAACGTTTAGTTTCCGTTGATCCTTGGTTTGATGTGATTTATCTTGGTGCTAAATAGCCAAAAAAATGGCATCGCACGTAGCGTTTACGTCTTGCCTATCCAACCGTATGTAAACTTACATACATTGAACTATTTTTTATCTGTGATGTTTTGTAGTGAAAACATTTCAAACAATTTGTGAAGACTCAGTACAGTCTATACAATAACCTATATTTTTTTTAAATTTAGTCTTGCATTGTGGCCAACGCTCCAACCTCCTTAAGGGGCTATACCAGTGTGAACGCTGAAAATTTGGGTGATTTGCGAGAATTTTTTTGGGAGAAAAGTACTCAATTAAATGTTTCGGAAAATTAAGAATATGTTTAACTATACTTGACCTATATTACATAATTTTTCATAGAAAAATATTAGGATCCAAGCGATTTATGCGCTGCCTTCGGAGACGCAAAAAAAAAGTTCCTCCACTGCTGACATGATTCCGGCCGATTGAGTAGCTAAAACCGAAAAAGGAAAAAATGTCGTTAAACTAGAAGTTATTTCCTGTACAATGACCTAGGATTTTCGAAAAATATCAAAATCTAACAAAATGGCGTAGTTATGAAAAAAAAGTCTGTTTTCTTGCCTATAAAATGGTTGTTTTTTTCAATGTTAAATTGTCAATTTTTATCCAATCAAAAATATCCTCCGTCATTGTAGAGTAATTATATTCAAGAGTACTCAGTTCAAATTTCAAGTCAATCGGATAATTGCTCTTTGAGTTACAATATCAGCAAATTTGAAAAATCTCATTTCGAGAAAAACGCGTTTAAAGATTTAACTACCGATTTTTGCAAGATAAAATTATATTTATATAAACGATATAAATGATAGTGATATTTTTAAGAATATAAACTGTCGAAAAAGGAAACGAAAAAATCCATTTTTTGAAAGTATCACACTGGTATAGCCCCTTAAGCTCACACTCCAATCTCTAAGATTTGGAGTGGGAGCGAAGCGTGAATGGGAGCTTCACATCACGTTCAGGTGATGCGGAACACGCATGGATGCCAGAAGGACATCAATAGCGGCGCTAACCGGCAGGGCGGGAGGGACCGACGGACAAAGTGTTTCATGCCACCTTAAGATGATGGAAAAGCGGCACGCGATTTAAGTGAGATAGCCGTATGAGCCCGGGCGGCGCCGAATAAATGCGCGTATCAAAGTCCTTTTTTTCCAAAGTTTCCCTTTTTTTAGGTTACCCTTAGAAAATTTGCTAAAGCGTGCTCACTTTCCAATCATCCTTATCCCTGGAACGTTCTCTCTGCAACGGCACTTTTTTTTTACTATTGAGGGGTCTGCATAAGCTTGGAATTTCACAAGTACCATTTTTTTCATTCATTTTCATAGCCGATTTATTTTCATAGCCATGAACTTTCATTTGAATCAAACATTCTCTAAAAATTCGAAAAATCGACCAAGTTATGACGATTTTTGTGACGAATCAATCGAAATTCGAAAATCTAATTTTTTTCAAAGCATGCCATTTGCGTAATTTTTAAAAATCTATGAAAATATTCAGACATACAAAAGTTTTATTATTATACAAAAAGTACACTTCAACATTTTTATATTTTATTATAGATCACCCTTGTTGCAAAACCATCTAGAACGATTAACCACGCGGTAACGGCGGCCTTCATTAAAATAATAATAACAATTGATTATCAAAGCTTTTCAACAAAAAAAGATTCAAGTTTCGCTGAACTGCATATCAATTGTGTGTAAAATCCTGACTCCATCACCTCAATAGGTGAACAAAAAATACACAAAATAGGTCCATACTTAATGTGTTTTTTAAATTAAACTTGTAGATCACGTCACCGGATTTTTTTCAGAGATTCGTCAAACGCGCTGATCCACGAGTGTTCAAAACCTAATTCGGCACAAGTTTCGGTTCACACTTAAACGATCGGTAAAAGACCTTGAAGCGTCTCACAGATACAGCAATGTACCCGATCATTGTATGACGTCAAACAAAATATAAATCCACTCTCATAGAGCTCAAAGGGACTTGCCGATCTCCTTAATTGTCATGACATCCGGGGGCGCGAAATATGAATTCACGGTTACGCACTTGCCTCGTACAAGGTTGTACTCGTCGATGAATTCGTGGGAGAATGGGTCTTTCAAGCGGATGAGGAAAATAAGAAAGAGCGAGAACCCAGAGGTGACGGAAGATCGGCGAGGGGCATGCAAGAGGCTCCAAGAGGCGAGTGTGTGACTCACACTCTGTTCGTCGGTCCCTATAAGGCCGCTTGCTTTGCCTCATATCAGGCCCGTGCGACGCCTACGGTACGTAAAATCCAACGGGAAGAACAAAACAAACAAAACCTCGCGTATGTGTGTGACTCTCGCAACGTGTCATTTCTATTCTCGTACATAAGCGCGCGGATAGGTGGCTAATCTTCAAGCCAGCGGTGGCCCAGTCGCTAGAGCGCTGGGTCGGCATTTGAAGGTCCCGGGTTCGAGGCGGCGTAGGCGCATTTTTCCAAAGAATATTTTTCGGCACTCTGTGGCTCTGGAACTCAACTTGAACACTTGTACATCTTTTCTGAGTGCACATTGAGTTGCGAGGTAGCGAAAACACCAAAAAATCTCCAAGGTCCCAAAAAAAAGTAGGGATAACTATAACAAAATAAAGGTTCACAGGACTTACAAAAGGGAAGCTCAAAAAAGGCCCAACGGCCAAAAGACCAGATTCCTTACACCCTATCGTGTAGGATTTTAGGCAGTGAACGAAGGACAAAAAAGGCGAAGAAGCAAAAACAAAGGTCATTCGAGCGCAAAGAGAGAAAAAGAGGAGACCGGTCTAGAATTTTCAAAAAAACGATTTTTTTTAATGGTCCCATAGCAACTCAAAAATGATGTCCCAAAAGATGATGGCCGGGAAAAATCTCTAAGTACTCGGTTTTCGAATTTTAGTACAAGGCCGCCTGGTCCGCAGCTCACTACTAAAAACTTCAAACGCGTTTATCTCAAAACTGCATTTTTTAAGTTGGCCGGAAACATAACTCAGACAATTTTCAACCGATTCACTTTAAATGTTGAATATCTCTTGAAAAATACATTGTCTATGGAAGTACGTAGAATTTTTTTTTATATTGCATATTTCATTTGTTATTAACAATTATCTGACGATTTTTAAGGCAAATATTTCACTTTCCACTTTAGAAGTGCGTCATTTGGCCAAAAATCAATATATCGAAAAAATCCTACGTACTTCTACAGCAGTTATTATATATAATCAAAAAAAATTTACTGGCTCATTATAATTCAAAAATTACAGGAGCTGTTTGTCCGGCCGTGGACCCTGGAAAAACGGAGACGTCATCGCGAAAATGCTACCCAGCTGCCACTTTGGAATTAATCGCTTCAAAAAAATTATTGTATGCAGTCACTGACAGAGTAGGGCGTTATTGTATTTATAAACACGAATACGAATTTATTCACATCGTGATTTTCATGTGAATATAAATACAAATTTATTCATACTTCAATTATTTGTATTCACATGCATGCATACAAATACAATTGTATTCACAAATATTTTGAACATACAAATAAAATCACAGAAAAAATGGTGAATATTCACAAAAAATGTGAATATTTACAAGAAATCCTGTGAATTAAAAAAAAATCACATCAAAATCTGTGAATGCAAATGTATTCACAAAACATTGTAAATACAAAAAATTCACAAAATAAGTTGTGATATTTTCGTATTTAAGACAAATTAAAATCAAATTCACAATGATTAGATTAAAATTTACACCAAACGTGAGTTCTTACGTATTTTGAGAGAAAACATTGCGCCGAGACAAAGAAATGTTTGCAAAAAAGTTGTGAGTTTCAAATGTTACATTATAAATACGAAAAAATTCACAAAATGAGTTGTGAATTTCCTCAAGATGAAGAAAATTAAAATCGGATTCACAACAATTATATTGAAATTTACACGACAAGTGAGTTCTTACGTATTTTGAGAGAAAACATTGTGTTGAGGCAAAGAAATTTTCGCACAAAAAGTTTTGTGCAAAAATGTATTTGCCTCGAGGCAATGTTTTCTCTCAAAATACGTACGAACTCACTTTTGGTGTACACTTCAATCTAATCATTGTGAATTTGATTTTAATTTGGCTTATTACGAAATTTACGATTTTTATTTTAATTTGGCTTAATATGAATCATCATCAATACGCATCAATATGAATTATTTAATTTGCCTTCAATACGAATTATTTCAATCGAATCAATATGAATGGCATCAATACGAATTATTTAATTTGGCTTAATACGAATCATTGTGAATTTGATTTTAATTTGGCTCAATACGAAAAAATTCACAACTTATTTTGTGAATTTTTTTGTAATTACAATTTTTCGTGAATACATCTACATTCACAGATTTTGATGTGATTTTTTTTTAATTCACACGATTTTTTGTAAATAATCACATTTTTTGTGAATATTCACAATTTTTTCTGTGAATTCATTCGTATGTTCAGAATATTTGCGAATACAATTGTATTTGTATGCATGCATGTGAATACAAATAAATTCGTATTCACACTTGTGAATATGAATTTATTCGTATTCGTATTTACAATAAGTGAAGTATAACTAAATTTGTATTTATATTCAAATGAAAATCACGATGTCAATAAATTCGTATTTATAAATAGAATTACGCCCAACTCTGGTAACTGATAAGCATGATAAAAACCCTTTTTTGCAATCTCGATGTATTTTGTAGTTTTTCTGAAGAAAAAAAATCCCTAACAGCCTATTTATTCGGCCTCTAGCGTGGCCTAAGGCCTTAATAGATAGAGGGAGCAGAACACGCGCGAGCGACAGCGATTCAGCGATGATGACTCTCGAAACAGGTGACGGGTGTAAAGAATCGAAGAAATGCGTGAGGTCCGTGGAGGGGGGGGGCCTTAAGCGCGGGCAGGAGTGGGAGAAGTGTGCGGGACGAGAGGGTCGTGCAGCTCCCGATCCGAAGAGACTTTTGCCAACACTTTCCCATCTCGCGTCTGTCTCGAGGCGGAGAGGCGGGGCCCGCTGGGCTCTCCCGCCACCCGGCGCGCGCGCACGGGCCCACACGATGTATTGAGCCTTGTGGCGCAGTGTTTCTCGCGACCTCGCACGCCAAGCATTGCAAGTATATCGCGGGCGCGCTCTCGTCGAGCTCGTTGCGGCGCAACATTGTGTCGCTGTTCCCCCTTCCCCTCCCCCCTCCTCCCTCTCGTCCCGACCGCAAGGCCCCGGTTCTGCACGGCCACACGAATTTTCATCACTACTGCGGTGGGACACCCTAGTCCGATTCTCGTTGCCCCCTGGCGCTAGTAGAGATACAACGACGATACCCGGGGACCGTGGTGATCGGCGCGCAAGGACCGGCTCAAATTCCCAGTGCATTTTTCGATCTTTCGGGGCACTGATCGCGCGAACATCGCAGATCTTCGCGAGTACTTCTGTTCCCGTGTGTGTGTGCACGTGTGATTGTTTTTCTTTCACCTCAGTGACATTTGAAAAGCTGGAGAATTGAGACATGGGTCGCGGGTGGTGCTTCTGCTTTCTCGGGATCATCGTCAGCAGCTTCGGTATCTCCAGTGTCGTCCTTGCCGAGGGTAAGTCCGAGTCTTCGATGACCTCGAAACGCGCCAATGAGAAGCTCATTGCTATTATATCGCTGTGGGGTGGAACAAAAAAATAAGTGAAATGAAATCTTGACGAAACAATTGAGGGGCTCAGCGCGAGCGGCACGAAGAAAAACAGGTTCTAAAATTATACGGTAGTCTATCCGGTCGATTGAGAATCGATGGCTCTGCTACTCTGAGGCACACACGCGTATGCACGTACATGCAAACGCACACGGACTTCGTACACGTGTGTGTATGTGCATTTGTGTGTGTACATATAGTCACGACACATACGGAATATACGCGCATCAAGTTTTCCATTTTTACAAGGCAACGCGGTAAGCAGAGAGTATGGGAGCGCGAGAGAGAGAGCGTTACAGTGAAGTAGGAGCGAGAAAAGGGAAAGTATCCTGAGCCCCGAGACACCGTCTGGTTTTGAATTGAAACATTTCGTATATTATCATAAGAATAGAGCGCATGCATTTTTCTACAGACTATGTATACACTATTGCGAGTTACACGTTTCGAAATACTTTTCATGTGTGCGCTCAGGCTAAGTGATCCTGTACAATTAGCCATTGGAAAATACAGCAATTTCCAGCAACGCGCAGGGAGAAGCAGAAGAGTGGATACACGGATCTTCCCATGTAATTTTCCACAGGCGGAGAATGCAGGAATAAAGGTGCCTTTTCATTTGTGGCGCACGCGGTGCAGCAGCGAAATGATCGCGTTTTCGAAATTTCACTAGTGCAATTTGTTGCAATTTGTTGCAGTAAAATGTAGGTTTACCTGAAAATAGTCGATTTACAGTTGCGGTTAGAGCTTTTTAAACTGGGATTTATCAACGCCTCTACTTCATTGAACCACACGGTCAAAAATGGTATGCAGTCGTACAAAAAGCGTCATCTAGTGATCAAGAGACACAATATTGAAATTTAAGGAGCTATACCAGTGTGAACGCTGAAACTTTGGGTGATTTTCGGGAATATTTTGGAAGAAAAGTACTCAATTAAACGTTTCGGAAAATTAAGAATATATTTGGCCATATTTGACCTATATTACATAATTTTTTCATAGAACAATATTGAGATCCAAGCGACTTACGCGCTGCCTTCGGAGGCGCCAAAAAAAGTTCCTCCACTGCTGACATGATTCCGGCCGATTGAGTAGCTGAAACCGAAAAAGGAGAAAATGTCCTTCAACTGGAAGGTATTTCCTGTACAATGACGTAGGATTTTCGAAAAATATCAAAATCTAACAAAATGGCGTAGTTGTGAAAAAAAACGTCTGTTTTCTCGCCTATAAAATGGTCGTTTTTATCAATGCCACATCGTCAATTTTCATCCAATCAAAAATATCCTACGTCATTGTGGAGTAAATATATTCAAGAGTACTCAGTTCAAATTTCAAGTCAATCGGATAATTGCTCTTTGAGTTTACAATGTCAGCAAATTTGAAAAATCTCATTTCGAGAAAAACGCGTTTAAAGATTTAACTATCAATTTTTGCAAGATAAAATGATTAGAGATACGGTCTTGAAATGTTTACAGGATATTCTGGAAAGTATAAACTGTCGTAAAGGCTAAAAAAATCGATTTTTTGAAAGTGTCACACTGATACAGCCCCTTAAGAACCATGGAAACTCGGAATCACAGCTGGATGTCTGTTTCCAACTCTTGCTAGTTTGCCACTTGCCACTTTGGTGGTTTATGGATCGTTCTCGGTCCGTTTCATGGGTGTTGTTGCTCCGCGTGCATTCAATCGATTGCACATCAGTGCAGCTAACGGAATTACGAGTGAAATTGCTTCCGCGTCATCCACAGTTACAGAATTTCAACCGATAAGCGACAGTTGTCGTTGCTCTTGGTGGAAGACAATAAAAAAAAGATACCTCGAGACACGCGCGACCGTTCGATGTGGTTCCGCGATGATGAACGCGTACGAGCATCGAGGTTGGGTCTTGATGCATACAATAGGAAAAGAACTATGGGAGAAAACGCGTATGCAAGCTCGTGTGCTTTCTGTAAATACGGAGAGGCCTGCCGTGCATGTGCCTACAATTACGCGAATGCAGCACTGCCTCCGAATGATTATACGTGCCAACCGTTTGCCATGGGTTGGCGGGCGAGAACGAAATAGGTACGCACTGGGGGAACAGAAACCGACAATCACGAGTTTCCGTTATTATTTCTTGCACAAACGTTTTTCCATATTGCCATGTAGTCGTTTATTAAAACCGCAATCTCAGTTTACATTCTTTCCGCTCATCCTCGTGGACTGGCATGCGCCATCTTCCTTTCACGCGCAATATGACGTGTGTCTCATTTGGTTTTTTTTTCTCGCCTATTCACCAGATACGTGAAACGAAAAAGTGGCTCTTCGCTTCTTTTCAACCGGCAATTTTTCCAAAACTATGCTACTTTTTTTTCGCAGAGTAATCCAATCTTAGCTGGCAAGGATATTTTCAATTATCTTTGAAAGTACATGATGTGCATCATGTCGGAAACAACTGCCGGTGTAAACTGGAGAATGTGGAGAGTGGTAAACCGCACGATATTCTATGTGAAAGCGAAATCCCGAGGCGTCCGCAAGTACCGCGAGCTCTTGCCGTCATCGCGTCCGGCATCATCATCGCCGGTTTCGCGTTTTCTCGTCGGCACACGGGCTATCGGGATACGTACGACCTACACGCGGAGAACAAGCAACGAAGGAAGACAATACCTCAGCACGAACATTGAGAGCCTCTTTTAATGGCAGCCCCGCGATAACGAGCTGCTGTGTGGTGCATAGACCCGCCAGCAACTCAACGATTTCCTCGATGATGACAACGTTTTCCGGGTTTCACAGGAAAGAGGGCATTATGGAAAAATCGAGTGAACTTCTAGAGTTCCGGATGGAACACGGAGAGAAATAAAAGAACAATGGCCGCTTGGAAAAGCGATCAAGGAGGATTCCGTTGATTGTTGGATGTACACACGTAGTTACGATATTGAATACTACGCCAAACGCACTTGATCATCGTCAAGACGACCAGCCATTGACGCCACAACTGGGCGACAGTGAGACCAGCAACGGAACGATGCGTTTGGACCGTCGGATGGCACTTGATCAAGCCCAGTGATGACTTAGAGCCTGCTGATGGTACTACACTCAGAAAAAAGATTTAATATGTTCTAATAAATTGGCACGTTAGAACATAACTTATTATAAATTAATAAATGTTTACTCGTATGGAGACAGTTTTTATGTGATTGTAACTACAGCATTTATTCGGCGTCACTAAATATGTTTTTTTACGTGCCGACTTTTCACACCAATTAAAAGCCATATTTAAAATAGAAAATTTGAATAAATATTTCCTCAAATCAAATAAATACTACTTTCTAATCACGAAAACCTTTTATTTCGCGACTATGATACTAATGCGCGCATGCGCATTTTGCCCTTCAACGCGACGGGACCGACATCAGGCCGCTCGTCAGATGTAGCGCTTTTGGCACAAGTGTCAGTGTTGTGATTTGGAAGTGAGAAACTCCAAAGGGAGGAATGATGTAAGTGTAAGTAAGAATATAAAGTGAGAAAAAAAACGTTCAAGTGAGAAAATAATGACGGACGACATGACACAAATCCTCGAAAAAAAACCAGCTGGGGGATTATGAAGAATCCTATTAGATGTTAAGAAAACCTCTATTTGTCGGATATAAAACGCCTGTTTATTCTAACTTATATATCCTATTACATGTTAACGGGAGATATACACCTAGATGATCGAGGTCGAGGATTTAGAAACTATGAACATTCCGTCGACCGTAGAAGACCTACACTATGGGCCTGGTATCGATGATTCCATGTAAGTTGACAAATTTCATGATTTATTCATTCCCAAATTTTCAAACGCGTTTTTCTCGAAACCACGTTTTTTTTCAAATCGGTACCCAAAATTTCTCGAAAACCAATGAACCGATTGCCTTGAGGTTTTTTTGTGGTTATTCTATGCACCATTATCTAGTACTTGTCATAGGATTTTTTTTCCGTTACTTAGTTTTTGTTTTATAGGCAAAATAATAACTAATTTTTGGCCCAAAAATCACTATTTACGTTCAAACGTCCGGCATTTTGTCATAAATCGATATTTTCAAAATCGGCTATGACAAATACTAGATTATAGTATCTAATTTAATAATCTTTATGGTTTTTTTCAGATGTTTTTTGATGAAACGCCAGTGGGTACCGTTTACGCAGATTTTTTACGATGCTCCAGGATCATACAATATCCTTGTATATTTTCGATTTTTTTAAATAAAGAAAATTAAACATATTTTTGAATTTACATACTTTTAGATAATTAAAACCCCAATCCGAAATTTCAAATAGTTTTCCTTGGAAAAAATTCACAAAAATGACCTTTTTCCGGCTCCTAGGTGTATATCTCCCCTTAAGAAAGATTCTTAGTAAATCTTAAACCTAAACTTAAATAAAAAAATGTCTTACCTATCAATACAATCGTGGTAGGCCGACATACGAATAAAAAAAAAACTGATTCGCCGAGAGACAAACTTCTTTGTCCTTAATAAATCTTTTTTCTGAGCGTACTTAAAATGACAAACGACAGATGGATGTAATCGGCCAGTTGCAATTCGGAAGCCCATGCTGGGCCGAAACTGGTCGTTTCTTAGATGTTGATGTTCGATGCGGCTACACGCATAGCCTACAAGTATAGTCAGCCGAGATCAGGATCCAGCATTGGGTAATCCCTTTTTTATACCCAGTGCCACCCCAGACGTTGGCTATTTTGTAGGCATCAGGTTTACTTTCCTGGGTCGAAGTCGAATATCAGTCTGTTTTCCGTTGCTCGATGCCCTGTTCTTTCTCATCCCGAAACATGACATTCCGAGAAAGACATGTATTTATACTCATTCTTCATACAACATTCTCGCGTGCGATTTTTTAAGTTCTTCGTACACTGCATTCTCGCGGGTTTTACTGGCGAGGCCTTCTTAAATCCCGGGCAGGCAGAGGGGAGGAACCCCGAAGAACCGGTTGTCGATGGGCCCCAGGACATTGGACATACAGTCGAAGGGAAACAAGACAGAAAAAGCCACACGGCGAGTGTGCAAAAGGCCGTAAAAACGAACGAGTCCTGACTTTCGGTTAACTGTCCGTTTCCTTGAATTTCAACGATTCATCATCCTTTTGCCTCTTCCCCGTGCTGGCACTTCGATTTCCTTACGAGAGTGCGGGAGAGAGAGAGAGAGAGAGACAAATTTGTCTGCGCCTCAATCGATGTCTCACGTGTCCTAGACTAACGGTGTCTCGCTGATGACCACAAGCTAATTGGTGAATGCTTTTAGCACTCTCTGAAAATATTTGAAGATGCTGATCGCGTGCGTCGATCGAGCGCCGACGATCGGAACGAGAGAGAATCATATAAGCGGACTTAAAAGAAGAAAAAAAAACAAGCACAGGGTACGTACCATAGAGAACACACCTGTGTATCCGTTTGACGGTTTTTGCTTGCACATGAGTGCGCGCGTGCTCACTATCACGTATCATTACCGCAATATGACTGCGCCGTAGCAGCCAGATGTAATTAAGCCAAAGCACCACTTCGAAACGCAATCAATGTGATGTGAATATCCTGTTGTGGCTGATCGATCAGCGTCTGAGGATTGCCACCACCCAGAGTGTCGAGGTAGTCCAAACAGAAAACAGGCACTGATCTCAATTTTTTCTAGAGGTGGATTGCACACTTCGGTAAACGACCCGAACATCAGGGTTATTTAAGGCCATTCTAGAGACCGAAAAAATAGGCTTTTTGGGATTTTTTTTTCGAAAAACTACAAAATAAATCGAGATTACAAAAAAGGGCGGTTATCATACATATCAGTGACTGTATATAGTAATTTTTTTGAAGCGATTCATTTCAAAATGGCGACTGTGCAGCGTTTATCTCGAAACTGCATTTTTTAAGTTGGCCGGAAACATAACTCAGACAATTTTCAACCGATTCACTTGTAATGTTGAATTTGTCTTGAAAAATACATTGTCTATGCAAGTACGTAGGATTTTTTTTATATTGCATAGCTCATTTGTTATTAACAATTGTCTGACGATTTTTTAGGCAAAGTTTGGAAAGTGAAAAATTTGCCTAAAAAATCGTCAGATAATTGTTAATAACAAATGAACTATGCAATAGAAAAAAATATTTTAAAAAATTGCTTCATTGTCAGCAGCACTTAAGGATTGATGCGGAAAGAACAGAATCAGGCTCAGCGGAATTTAGCAGAACCGAATTTCTTCATCAGAACATTAGGCAGGTTAAAATCGCCCAAAGTTGGAATATCGAAATCTTTTGCTAGGTAGAAGCCGAAAACCACACTGAGAAAAAAAATCATTGATCCAATATCATTGGTATTATTGAATGCAATTTCGTTGATTCAATTGTAAAATTTTTGGTGTAAATAATCGGATTTATTAGTCCAAACAAAACGCTATTGACTTTAATAACATGATCAAATTAAATTTTTTTCCATCAAAAGATATATTGTCAGCCGAGAACAATATATTATTGAAACTATCTAAAAAATTATCGCGAACACATTATGTCATTTTAAATGCCTTTTCTGCAACGAAAAAAAAGCGTTTCAATTTATAACATGAATATTGTTGATTCGAGTACACAAGAAAAATTGAATTTCGCTCGTTTGATTAAAATAAAATTTCTATTGAGGAAATATGTTATTTAATTTTTTTTTTCACCATATACGATATCGATTTTCAAGTATATTATTCGTCAAAATATTCATATTTGATTTTGATTGAAATATATTAAGCAAATGTCTGAATTGGTTAAAAAATTATGCGAAAATAAAATCGGTTTCTTGTGCATTTGGTTGAAAAAATTCAACCAAATCACGGCCGAGCGCCACCGAAATTATAGGTGTGAGGAAACCCGTAGTTCTCGGATTAACCGCTAGAAGCCGCACGCGCGCTCGTTTCTCGTAAGCATAGCGCAAACCGAAAATCTACTTAAACGCCGGAGAAACTCTAAAGACTATCGCTTCTTGACCTGTGGCTAACATCAAAGTGTAGTATCTGTTCTTATCAGTTGAATATCTCATATTCTCTCCATGGATATTCCATTGGATATCTGATATTCTCTCCACTATTATCGCGGACGATCATTCTAAAGCTCACTTTTAATTTAAGATTTAAAACAAATTGAAAAACTTACGTCTCATGACATATTCGTTTCGATATAGCAAAGAAATGATTCATTCTATTGATTATATTTTTGTACGAAATAAAAAATGTTGTAGCAACCGCTTAATTATATCATCCAATACATCTACGGATTGTATATATAATGATTTCAATAGAATATAATTTTATTCGAAGAATAATGTAGATATTCAGAGAACAGAAGAGATTTTCAAATAAAATAATATGTTATTTGAATCAATCACATTTTCCAATATTTCATAGTATTGTAACAATCTCATATATCGGTGGCACTCCGCAGCAGCACATTTATTTGGAACAACCAATACATCTTTTTGATTTAACTGGTTTTTTTGTCTCAATGCACGAAACCGCTTCCAAAAAATCAACCGACTACATTGGACAAGGGCAGTTAAACCGAGCAGAATTAAATTAGCTTTCCGTTTTCATGTAGGGTATGTTGATGAAGTGCAGCACGAAGATCCTAGTTGAACAGGACGTACGAATCTGACCAGCGGGATACATCTCTCCAGGGGTTTCTCACGAGCTTGCGCGCGTAAGAACAAGTGGTTTGTCACGAGTGCGCCTGCGTTCGTGCCTGAGAAATGATTTGTGCGAGGTTAAAGGGGCCGAGGAATGGCGATATTGCGACGATTAATTCGATATCAAGTTACACCGGATGAATCAGTACGATTGCGTGCAAAAATTCGTCTGGAGGATAGAGCTTTGGGATGAATAGCAAATGGACCAGGCAACCTCACGTTGCCTTGTTCCGTTACATCCGTTCGTGGTGTCCAATCATAGACCACGCGGTAGCGGCGTTCGGGTTTGCACGGTAGCATACATTTGCTTACCTCTGTGCTCAGCAGTTACCGCCTCGCTTCCGGTGTACACCTCGCATCAACAGCATACAGCGTCATTCGCAAACCAGGAAACGCCGAATATATTTTCCAGAGGATAAACTCCCTTCTCACTTATCTGATCGTGATATTTAATTGTTTCCTCGATCCGGGGGCCCTTCGTTTAATGTATTCCTTGCTGCGAAGCATCACGGCCAACTTTGATTTTACCTCGAACCGCATTTGCCAGGTACAGCATACGTTTATTAGCCGCATCCGACTTCGCAGAGCCGCAAGGAAGAACACGTGTATGACCCGAGAATACTCGCGCGAATGTAATGTACATATAGCTCCGGAACAAATCTCGTCTCTCGGCAAATGTTCCGCATCGATGCTCTTTGGTCTAGGTTGGTGCGAAATTGGCCCGAGCATAGTTGGAATGACGAAAAAAAAAAAAAAAAAAAAAAAAAAAACGGTCCCTCGCGACGGAGGCGGAAGAGATCGGCGATTCGTTCGCGCTCCTTCGCGATGACCGCAATCTCGTTGCAATTAATAAACATTTAATCGAGCCTGCATCACCGAAAAGTAGTATCCAATTTAACGGTACATCGGTATCCCGGAAGCCGAGGGTCGTAAACCATTTGTTCGTTTCTTTTTCCACGCCTTCGATCGCGCAGGCATACAACGTGCCGGAGGAAATCGAGCCTCACGATCATCGAATACACAATTAGCTTCCTCCATTGACGAAATTACGGAAACAACTGTCCAAAGTAGCCACCAAAGAGCGGACTACGAAATTGATCGTAGGTGGGACTGCATTTGCTCCGTGTCAGAAGAGAGTAAACAGCTGTCGGGAATTACACCCATCAACGTTTACAGCCTACCTCGACGCTAACAAGGAACATCACTCAAGTGTCCGCCTTCGATTTTGTTGAAACTCATATACGTGATGAGGCATTTAAAATATTAGACACGTATTTTTTTAACGGTGGAGAAACAGCTTCAAGGAGGAAAGCCACCCCTCAAAAAAAAGCGGGTCACTCCTTAATTCAATTTTCATTCAATACTGGTATAGTGGATTTTTTTATCGCTTTACATTAGAAGAACTTTGGTTTTCCTTCCATTCAGAGCGGTGGACTGCTTGATGGGTGAAACTGCCAAACCACCCCTCGATGTGGTTTTCTTCGAGGGGTGGTTTCCTCCCCTTAAAACCGTTTTTCCGCCGATAACAAAGATACGTGTCTAATAGTTTACAATGCTTAATCACATATATGAGTTTCAACAGGATCGAAGGCACTTAAGCGATGTTCCTTGCGAGGGGCATCGTCCACCAAAGCAGAGCTAGGAAAGCAACCAATCAACCGCTAAATGTCCAACGAAGCAGCGTCTGGCGATTCCATTGTTTGTTTCTTCCTAGCTTCGCTAATCTCCGGCTCTGGTGGATGATGGCCCTAATTACCGTTGAATAGTTCATTATCAATAATATAATTGCGCGAAATATTACGATTATTAACGTCGGCGGCAATATACCTACCGAGAAATGTCACTTTCCATGCTCGTTACCGAGCGCACTCGCTATACATGCCTCTTCTCTCGTTCATCCCCTATACGCTTCTTTCTCTCTTTGCTTAACGGTGAACACATTTGTGGACGCTTGTGGTAAATCATCCAGAGGACACGCGTGTACGGGCTCTCTCGTATATATGTATATATATATATGCGAGTGCTCCAGGTAAAGTCACGGAGCGCATATACGTATCGTCGCTTGTACAGTTGACCGTGTCCATGAAAATGCATCGTACCAACGCATACGCAGACGCATATAGGCACACAGCCGTGTTTACCGCTCTTCACATCTGTTTCTGAATATGTATACGACGCACGTGTGGAATAACAGTTATCAACGACAAATTCAGCGGTTTTTCCATCGGTCCAGCGGTACGACGGTATAAATAAATAAAATATATATATATATATATATATATATATATGCGTATACTGATGAATATGCACACAGCTGAATTCTGGAATTTCGTTTCCATCCGTGCGAAATGGTCATTCGGATTTGCCGGTATGGTCGTTTACCCTGCTGGCGGTCCGTTCGCCAATGCAGTCAACACACATGCCACTTTGGCTTCTTCCACGAGTTTTACACTCAACTTTCTTCCCTGCTTCGGTAGTTACGCCGCAATGCTGGATAATCGATGGCACGGAAAAGCAATCGACAATTCTCGATGCGGAGGCGCTTGAGAGGTACCGACATACCAACCACATGAGATTCTTCGAGTCTTGATGCGCTAACCCCACGCGCTATATCCCCGGAAAATAGGAGTTTATACGAAGCGCAAGGAAGATCTTCTTCGGCAGGAAGTATCGAGAACGACGGAGGCAATGAGACACGTGGAATAAGCAGGTACTGAGAATAATGCGAACAGCACCCAGGGGACTCTGCGCCAACGAAAAAATCACCGTACAAGCACACCCTATAAGGTGTTCCAAGCTGTGCGTTAGCCTCCGCGTCCACGGAATGTATCGTCCGATCCGAGTCCGAGTCGTATAATAAGTACTGGTTTTTGTGCTTTTCAGCCCGCACACTATCCGGAAGTAGCGAGTCCGGATTAATGAGCATCGATTTCGCCTTTGATGTGAAATACATCGACGTTTTATCAGGTCAAGGAATACGCTTAGTTGCGCCCTTGGTTTTTTTTATCCTCATTTGCTGGTAGTTGTAGTTGATTCTTACAATGACTGCATATTTGCATATCTGTATATAACGGGTGAGGGAAAAACTGTTGGCAGTATGAATATTTTCTAACCTGGAAAACTTCGGAGAAAACGTTTTCTACAAAAGTTGCATAGTTCGAAGGGGGTTATCGAGTGGTGGGTACGAGTTTAATCCAGGTGGAGGCGATTTGAAGGTTTCGATGTCACTTTCATTCTTTTAAACGGGACCACTATTTTTTCAGGATTTTCATCAAGGAACTGAAAGCAAGCTCACACACCAAATTTCAAGATCGATCATCAAGTATGAAGTGCCAATATTTTTAGCCTAGAGTCGATCAACCCTTTGAAGCATGCATTTTTTTCTTACGTGCAATCAGCTCAAAACTTTGTACTCGGGGATTTTCAGGGTCGCTGATTACAAATCTGCACTCAAAATTTGGAAATTCAAGATGGCGGATCCAATATGGCGGATCATAAATGCAAAAATCGTTTGATGAAAGCGAAAGTTGGTACTCGGAGGTTTTCGGGGTCGCTGATTACAAATCTGCACTCAAAATTTGAAAATTCAAGATGCCGGATCCAATATGGCGGACCACAAATGCAAAAATGGTTTGTTTGTGTTTTAATAATATATAAAATTATTTATATATTATAATTAATATATAATATAAAAAATATATAAAATAAAATAGCAAAAAAAAGTAAAAAAATAAATAAATAAAATATGGAGCTAGAAACTCGCTACGGCCTCGCCGTTAGCTCCGGGTAATGCTAAAAGCGTAATTCTATTAGAAATTTAGTATAACAGAATGAACATATTGAGCAACTCCGATGTTTTAGTAATTCCAGTAAAATCTCCGGTTTTGGTCCGCCATATTGGATTCGCCATTTTGAATATCTGCATTTTGAGCTCGAATTCGTAATCAGCGACCCAAAAAACGTCTCTGAATTCATTTTTTGTGTATGGTTTACCTGCTAGATAAGGCACAATTACGTTTATGGTCTAAAAAACGTATTTTTTTTTGTACTGTAGTGATGATCAACATCCACTAAGTGCAACGTAAGCCTTTAATAGTGATATTGTAGTAACAATTGATCTCCTAACATAATAAATATACATTTACATTCGGCGTTATGCGCTAAAAAAAATGTTTATTCAAGAAAAACAGAGTGGAAGTAGGTGACATACCAGTATGTCACTATGCTTTGAAGGGTTAAAAAAACGGTGGGAACACTTACACCTATAAAAAGAGCTCAAAATGATGGTCGTTACTTTCAATACACACTTGCAATCTGATTCGCAGTGATTTTCCAGGCTGCACTCGACAGATCCACATAAAACTGAGTGCAGGGAAAATCTTAAATGTTTATTTTCATGTAAAAAGGATTGGAAAAAGAAATGCAGCCACTCTCAACCCAACTCCGCTAAAAAAAACGGGAAGATATATGTGGAATTTCAAAAAGTGGTTGATATCCGTTCAGCAATCTCAAAGTGATAGATATCCCTATCAGCTCAAGGGGTTAGGCCACAGTAACGGGTATAAAATCATGTGCGAATTTAACAATTTTTTTTCGTATGAAAACGTGATTCACTCATAAAATTAATTACACATCTATTTAATATGAATATCAAGCTATTAGAAAAAATATATATTTTTTCGATGTACAAAATGGCCGACTACTAATATTTTCTTTTGATATCTTTTTTTAGACGCTCCGCGGCGTGACATTTAGCATCCACAATTTTTTACCTAGAACAAAAAACAAAAATGCTCTTCTAATGCAATCTACATTAGAATACCTAGAGAAGTACGTACGGAATTTAAAAATATTCTTTTATTCAAATGTTGTAGGTATTTGAATTGAGTTGTAGATATTTGAATGAATTTTCAGTGAAAAATTTCGTATAAAACGGCTCATAAAATAAAAAGTTTTCGATTAATCAGAAATTCCGTACGTATTTCTCTGCGAAATACAATTAGGAACATAACTTTTAAATTTGAAGTAAATCGAGTGAAAATTGTTGAAGTAATTAGTCACGCCAATTGAAAAAAAACTGTTTCGACAAAAACGCGTTTAAAATTTTAGGTACTCTATGGCCGGGCCAGAGGTGGGCTTACGTTATACGCTCAAAGTCGGTGAAAAAAAATGTTCTTGCTATAAATCGAATAGTAACTTATTCTTATGATGATAAAGCACCGTTTTAGCGAAAAAAAAATCGCTTTTTTGAAAATTCTTCTGTGGCCTTACCCCTTAAATTCAGCAGGAGCAAACGGACAGACGTTACGATTTGATGATACTAAAAAGTATCATAAAATTTTATGATACTAAAAAGAAATCATCGAACATTTTTTCGAATCAGTTTCGCATTGGAAAGACCGTGATTAAGCCCAGCACTGTTCGAGAAGACTAAATTGTCAAATTCAAAGGTGCAGCAGGCTGACATCAGAAGTAAATTGGAATACTGATTTTTTTCGTCTCAATGTCGACGAAAAAAGGAGGCAAAAGCAAAAGAATCAAGTCAATATTCTGGACGAACAAGGTTGTATCGAACAGGATCAAATATTCTGTTCTAGTCTCTGGAAAAAACAAGTTTAACGCTTTGAATCGATAAATTCTGAAATCGCCGTACCGGAAGAAAAACATACTTGGAAGACATCGGCATCGGATACTAAAGAAGCTCCGTAATTGATCGAAACAATTATTTGATAGCTAACATTAGGACTAATGGTGGAAGAAATATATACACAGCGGGCACAGAGGCGCAGTGACTTTGCCAGGGTCTCAATTAGCAGGGAGGGAATTATACCCCTTGGTTTTATTGACTCTCGTTCTTCTTCGTGGTATTCGTAGAATCTCCGGACAAAAACTGTTCGCGTTCCTCGGCGCTGTATAAGCAATTATTTCCAGAGCCGCATTGTTTCAACTCATTAGTATAACGTCCGTTTAGAAAAATGACGCTCTTAAAAGCAGTAGAATAGGTACAATGTTGCGGTCTCTTTTTTCCATTCTCGTCATGCGCAAGGCTTCCTTTGCGCTCAGTTTACTCTTGATTTTCAAGCTCTCGAATATATCAATTTGCTGGAAAGACCGGTTGATGCACTCGTTCGTTTTTCACCGGGAACGTACATGTATATATGCGCATGTAATATCGTACAAGGGGGGAACGGCTACCGTCGGCTGTCGTATACCTGTATTTCGCATTATATGGAGAATCGACCGAGCGTTAACACAGTCCGTTGATGATCAGTGATTTACCGTCCCGGCAATATCGAGTCCTTGGCAATTGGCACCTCTCTCTCTCTCTCTTTCTCTCTCCCCCCGCCTTACTCCCTTTCATGCGTTCAGTATGCAGTTCGCCAAAGTCCAACCGGAATGGAAATCACCGTTAGTACAGATAGATCGTAAGTTGAAAGAGTGAATAAGAGGAAGGAAAAAGATGGTGGGAATGAACGATGCTTCGGAAGAGTTTCATGCGTTTATCTTTATTTATCACACCGGTACCACACCTAGCTGCAAACTCTCTCTCGCTGTTGCGCAATCGATAAGGAAATTTCGATCGTGTTACCGTTGTACGCCATTTTGAGTAAGAAGCAACTGCCCGCAGTTGAGGTTGGAAGACGGAAACGTCAGTTTAGTCGATACTTTATTCCTTAGTCCACTAGATGCCTTCATACTCTCTAAACTGGTATTTTCCTAGATTTTTACGTTTCCCTGCAAGGGTGAATGCTCCTTAAGGGAAGGTTCTGCCTTGATGGACCAAAAAATGTTCGATTTTTCGCCATTTTTTCATGCGAGAAGTATTGAATATAGAATGTTGATATTTGGTGTGTTGACTAAGCGGTCTTTATTGAACATCGAAATATTTTTTAAAGTTTGACAAAACATGGTGGGAGTGGGAGCACCCACGTATGTCGGTGCGCGGGCGATGATATTCTTCGCTTGCGGAAGTCCTAAGTCCCGGACAGGTGATTTGAAGCAAATAAATCTAACATATTTTTACTTTGTACAATATTGTGTATAAGTTGACCTAGGATCAAGAAGAAAAATTGAAAAATGAAAAAATTGTGAGCAAAAAAATGCACAAATTTTTGGGAAAAAACAAACTTCCGCCCGATCGCTCACTATTTTTTTATTTTTCAATTTTTCTTCTTGATTCTAGGTCAACTCATGCATACGTGGCTCCTCCCACTCCCACCACAATATCTTGTCAAACTTTAAAAAATATTTTGATGTTCGATAAAGACCGCTTAGTCAACATACCAAATATCAATATTCTATATTTAATACTTTTCGCATAAAAAATTGGTGAAAAATCGAACATTTTTTGGCCCAACAAGGCAGAACCTTCTCTTAAGGCGAGAAAACCCTTTAGGAACGTGAAAAATAGGTATTTATTCGGAATTTTTTTAGGGGGGAAAAAATAATTTGATCATTTTGAAATTTGGACATGAGTTTATTATAACTGTCAAGTTAAAAAAAAAACATTTGGGATGACAAACTAAATGGCGGCATTATTAAGGGTCTTCGGCCGCCTATTTTCCGCGACATCGAAAAGTGCTGCAGTTGTCACTCTTTTTCTCTTGTGAAAAAGATTCAATAAGTGTCATTCGTTTACTGACATATTAAGGGGAAGGATATACCTAAAAAATGATGAAAAAGTGCAAAATTGAAAATTTGGGAGCTTTTTTACTCCAAAGTTGGAATTTTCGACCATTTTTTCGACATATTTGACCCCAAAAAAGTTATTTATTTACACTCTACCTTTCTAACTTTAGGTATATCCTTCCGATAATATTACTGAGAGTAACCTCCCAAAATTTCATCGAAATCGGACGATAACTTTTTGAGCTACAACACGAGCAGTTTTTGAAAAAGTAGTTTCGAGGTAATCGCGTTTGAAGTTTCAACATGTGACCGCATGCTGTCCCCGCCCTCTAGACTATATGCAATAACTCCGCAAATATTCAATATTTCGAGTTTTCCTTTGGTCAGTATATTCCTTGGGTATTTTTTCTTAGGACTTTTCACTTGGCAGCACGATTTAATTCAATATGTAGGTAGCTCATTGGAACATAGTTAAACCCAAGTTGGAGTTGGGGTGAAGGACAACTTGGAGTCTCGCACTTCACCCTACGAATTAGGTGTCGCAATGTTTCCCCGCGAAGTATCCGGGTACACGTGTCCCGAAGAAAGTCCCTCTAATCAATTTGTGTAAAGCGTCGATACACCTGGAGCAAGCAAGAGGAAGGATGCACCACGAGCAATAAGAAGAAGATGAGGAAAAATAATAATGAGCGAGGCGAAGAGTGGAATGGTTATCGCCGGGTGATAATCGATTGGTAGTTTATCGTACGGGGATCCCCGCTCATTTCGTACGGTATCACTGTCCGTTAAACTGTAAATGTCATTATTATCTCGTTGGCCTCCGTTGTTAGGGGTCTTCCCAAAGGAGGAAGAAAGCTGAAAAACGAACACAATAGTGAAAAAGGGAGTGATTTAAAGAGCGTGCGAAGTGTAACTGGATAGTGAAACCAATCAAGGTAGTTATCGGTAGCTTGCTGCTACCGATAGAAGGATAACACTAAGGAACGCCTTTCGCGTAAATTCTGCACACATGGAGCAATTGCAGTTTGAATAATTATTCCGCGCCAACGCTTATACAGAGGTACCAATCAAGCGTTAAGAAGAATCTTGGGAAGCTGCGAAAGCACGGAGTGAAACTGGTCACCAGCACCTACAGATATACGAATCGGGACACGCAGGTTAAAAAGAGAGAGAGAGAGAGAGAGAGAGAGAGAGAGAGAGAGAGAGAGAGAGAGAGAGAGAGAGACAGAGAGAGAGAGAGAGAGAGAGAGAGAATAAGTGCGGTATGACCGTGCATCTTATCACGATGGTCGCGTGCTGCACCGTCCGGAGTGCAGGCGCACACAAGTATAAAGAGATATTCGCACAGCAAGTAAAGAAGACACACAGAGGAGGCGAGTATCCGCGAGGTCACAGACCTCTTGGAAGACCAACCGTGCCCGCTGCGGATTTACCCTCGGACCGAGCAGCAACCTACATACGCCCATATTACATGTACACGTAGACATGCTTGTACGTGCGCATTCGCAAAAGCAGTGTGCGACGCACTGTCGAAAGCGTCGGATCGAGAATTACCGGTATACGTGATCGGGTTGCGGGACATTGCGGATGTTTGGGTTTGTTTGGACACCTGATGCTCGGACGGTCGAAGGATCTAGGGCAGGGTTTCCCAACCTGGGGTCTGCGGACCCCCAGCATGCCCCAAGGGGCCCGTGGACAACACAAATAGAAATACAAAACTGACGGACGAGGTCTAGGGGGTCCATTGAGGTGTCTTCTCACGTTAGACTCTAAAAAGAGGCTATTTTCATTAATTTTGTTGATAGATTTATATTATAGATATTGATATTGTTACACTTAATAAATACACTTTCATAATACATTAAAATTGTTTTATTTGTTTATTTATGGGGTTATACCAGTGTGAACGCTGAATATTTGCGTGATTTTAGGGATTTTTTTGGGAAAAAAAGTACTCAATGTTGGCTATATTACATATTTTTTCATAGAAAAGTATTGAGATCCAAGCGACTTACGCAATGTCTTCAGGGGTGCCAAAAAAAAAGTTCCTCCACTGCTTACATGATTCCGGCCGACTGAGTAACTGAAACCGAAAAAGGAAAAATGTCGTTAAACTGGTAGGTATTTCCTGTACAATGACGTAGGATTTTCGAAAAATATCAAAATCTAACAAAATGGCGTAGTTATGAAAAAAAAAACGATTTTCTTGCTTATAAAATGGTCGTTTTTTTCAATGCCAAATCGTCAATTTTCATCCAATCAAAAATATCCTATGTCATTGTAGAGTAAATATATTCGAGAGTACTCAGTTCAAATTTCAAGTCAATCCGATAATTGCTGTTTGAGTTAAAATGTCAGCAAATTTGGGAAAAATCTCATTTAGATAAAAACGCGTTTAAAGATTTAACTATCGATTTTTGTAAAATAAAATGATATTGATAAAAATGATATGAATGATAATGATATTCTTGAAAGTATAAACTGTCGAAAAAGGCAAAAAAAGAAATCGGTTTTTTGAATGTGTCACACTGGTATAGCCCCTTAAGTCACTATTTATAGACGAAAGTTGTCGTTTAAAAATATCCTAAAAAAAGTAGGTCGGCGCTGTTGATGGAATCTCGGAGATGGATCATCCGAAACACAAAAATCAAACGGTTTTAGTTTCAGTATGTTAATGGCTATAGTGCATATTATACGATTCGTGATATATGCAAAAATAACAAAATGGAGGACATTCTTCGAAAAAAAACGTATTTTTGTCACCGTTTTTGGCAATAAAACTGAGTAAATATTAAAATGAAAAAACCTTGATATGCGATATAGCTATAGTTGTAAAGAATATGAGGTTAAAATTTCATAAGGATCGGTTCAGTAGTTTCGAAGATTTCATCAACAAGCCGTCGAAAAACGTTATTTCGAGAAAAAACGCGTTAAAAGCTTGTTTGGGTTACGTGATACGTAAAAAAAAATGTTTGAATGTATTTCGAAAGTGTATTCATTGAGTGTAATAATTTCTATATTAATATGTATGATGTAAACCTATAAAAAAATGCATAAAAACAGCCTTTTTTAGCGCCTAAAGTGAGAAGACCCCTTAAAGGGAGGTCTAGGGAACCACCAATTTAAAAAATTGAGAAAAGCTAAACTAGGGCGTGGCAGCAGCTAGGCCCTTGTCTAGTTTCGGAGCTGAAATTGGCAGATGCTGTGCTGAGAATGTCTATTCTTTTTGGTAACAACACAATTTCTCACCACCCTAGTTGTAAATTCTTTTATTCTAATGGGAATTTTTCTTCTTTTATAACGAAACTATCATAAACTTTTTTTAAGATCCCCATTAGGGACCTACAACCTCAGTCTATGGAGAAATGTTTTGGCTAAAAATAAAAACGGAGAAAAAAGTCATAAAACAAAATTCCGTTGCATTTCGAGAATGCAAACTTCAACAACATGTATTTCTAGCAGTCTTAGTTGAGCGGGAGTGTAAATGTGATCGGTTGTTGGAATCTATAGCAATCATCGAAATATGCAATTTCCCTAATGGATCTTTTTTACTTCGGAATGGAGGAAGATTAGGTCCCTCGGTGCAATGTGCATTGGGTTGGCCTTTAAATGCAAGCATCTTGGAGGCCGCGTGTTATTTGCTAAATCGGGGGTGTGGGCATGACGATTTTTAGATTTTGCCATGTCATCTACAGATATTGTAATATCGAGGCCTGATCAAGACTGATAATATATGCCTAATTGAGGATGTATTTTTTATTGATGGGAGATTATTGGCTAAATTTCAATTTGTTCGCTTATGAAACGTTCTTTATGAAGTCCAATGAAGGTTCAACTCCGAAGCTTCAATAAGTTCCAATACATCGATTTCGACAAACGATTGTATAAATGCAAGCAATTTAAAACTATTTCGCAATAAAAAATCGCAAATGTAACTGCAGTTTACATATCTTACTGAGACATTTACTGTATTCGCTGATAAACAAATTCCAGTTTAATTCCTGATTATTTATGAGACTGTGTTGAATTGTCGAGACTTTAATGTCGTTTGTCTCGCGAAGGATGTAATGGAACTAACGGAAATGTCGTAGATAAACTTCTGGACATATATTTTTTAACATTTATCGGTGGAACGCTTGATGCTTCGTAACTTCACATCGTGTTGTCCTGAAGTCGAAACCTAAATTAAGATTCAAAGGCAATTTCACAACATTTCATTTAAATCCTGAGCCACGTTGTGCAAATTAAACCTCATTCAACACTGTGGGTGAGATATTAAGGAATGGACCATTTACTTGTACAGTAACCAAGGGACTACGCCCAGAGGCCCGAAAAAAACGTTGAAATTCTGAATTTCTTCCTGAAAAACGATTGGTACAAATTAAACGCGTATTTTTTTTAACACAAAGGTACACGTATTGAGAGCCTTAAAAAAATCATCAAAAAGTATAGAAGATAATAAACATGTCCGCCGGCAGATAATGCAATTTTTTCAGGAAAAAATCAAACGGGTTATTCAATTCGACAATAAATCCGAATCGTTTACGATCGCCGATTTTCAAAATCAATTCTTTTTACACAATTGCGACGAATTGAAACTCGAGCCTGAAAAATCTATGAAAAAACAGTCGTTTTTATTACGTAGCTATTAAAAAAGATCGATTTTTTAAAAACTGACATCGTCAACGACGTCTAAATATTGCTCAGCGTATTTATTGTGAATTTAAAAACAATCCATCGAGTGGTTCTCGAGAATGATGTCCACCAGCTTCGAGAACAGTATTTTAAGAAAAGCACGTTTAAAGTTTCAAGTATCGCTCTGTTATTTTTAAGTGAAGAATATATAACCTTATCCCTAGTCGTCAATTCCGCGTCCAATTAAAGTACCCACAGCAGTTGCAACTTCATGGGACTTTATTGTTGTGATCAACAGCACACTCAATGTGGATCGAGAGAGGACAGCTGGAATGCTGAATACAGTGAAAGCGGGTCTTCCATGCGCGCCGCGCCAGGTACCAAAACTGACTTAGAATTCTATAACTTCGCCAATTTTGAAGATATCGATATAAAGTCCATAGAGTATATTCTTAACACTTGAAACTTTTCGAAAATACAAAAAAAAAAGAAAAGTCGTTGTTTTCACTCTTCTAGGTAGGTATATTTATAGGTAACCCTTGAACGAGATCTAAGGAAACAAAATATGTGAACCGACAACATGAAATGAGAAAGGCCCCGATAAAAGAGAAGGCTCGAGGAGTCGTTCGTTTTTTTTCCACCTTTCCTTCTATGACTCCGAGGGTTTTCTATTCCATATTCCTGGGTGTAGTCTTATTGCTACGCAACCGTGGAACAGCTCAGCGAAGCGAGAGTGGAGAATACCTACGCTCGTCTCTCGACGTATTTATACGAATGTATCCCTCTTGACTCTTTACCTGACGGTAAAAAAGCCCTTTCGAGCTCATGGTTAACACGGGCAGGAAGAATCGCAAACTTTCCGGAGTACCGGCATGTGTTATAAATACACAGTGTCATTTTGCGTCCTCCATAGTTTCTCAGTCGTATTTCTCATTTTCTTTCTTCTTCCGTCGTATAGAGCAAGATTCCAGTATTATTATTATTCCATAGCATGTCCGTGGTTTTTACCAATCCTGTTAGATTGCCGCGAACGTCTTCCTCCAACTGCGCGCGCAGCCGCCTACCCCCACTACGGTATCGTGTTCGAGGGCACGGGGAAACTGCAAAAAACCCGTGTCGATATGCGCCTCTTCCCGATTTACAGGAGCTCGAGAGAAAAGCTCGATTGCAATCCTCGGAAAATAAGTTCGAAACACGCGAAAACCGAAGCTGAAACCGCGACACGAATCCTCATTGGGTACTATGACAGATTGGGACTCCAGTGCAACGCCGGTACGACTCAGGCAATGATCGTGGGGCACGAACAACGCCAACGGACGATCAGAATTGGCAATGAACACATCCCATTACGCGACCGTATCAGATACCTAGGCATAGACGTGCGCTGTAATTTGAACGTGGCTCGCTATACTGAATCCATCATAAACAAAGCACGCAAAATAACACACATGCTGGCCGGAATTTTGGGCTGGACCAGTAAAATGAATGGAGACATAAAATACGAACTCATTAGAGCCTGAATTCTACCGATACAAGACCACGGATTAGGCTGCCTACTCCCATTGTATAGCGACAATAATGCAAACAAGTTAGAAATAGTCTATAAAAAAGTACTAAAAATAGCCGGTAATCTGCAAAGAAGCTTCCAAACGCAAGCTTTATATGAAATGCTAAACGAGGTGAGCTTTGGCGAAAGAGCCAAAAGTAATTTCGCAGCATGCCTCAAAAAACTAGCAACGTTGGACAATAACCTAACTGGAATCGATAATGGGGCACCAAGACCCCAAAACTCAGTGTTGGAGCAAACACGTTACCATATACCTACTCACCATATCATCTGTAAATAAACTTTCATCTAGTGTTGGGTAAAATTTAGTTGCTAGGGTAACTAAAGATTAATAATTAATTAATTGTTAATCACGACTATAATAATTAACAATTGATTGATTGGAATTGTGAAAATTCACGAATAACAATTAACCAATCGTTAATTGCTGTAGTCATAATTAATAATTAACCAATTGTTAATCGTGGCTTTCCACAATTAGAAGCTAATCAATTTTCAATCTTTTTAATGTATTTGATTAAAAACTAACAATTACAATTTATTATTGTATAGGACGCGAAGTCGCGACAGAACAAATGTATATGTTATTGAAATGCGAATATGTGTTTTCGGGTTTGATTAATTTAGATATTGCTTCATTAATACAATTCAATACTATGCTTTGGGTTTGTTTGAGTTAGATATTGCTTCATTAATACAGTTCAATATTTCTCTTTGGGCTTGTTTGGGTTGGGTTTCTTTGGACTCAAATACACCCAAAGAGCAGTATTGAACTATATTAATGAAGCAATATCGACATCTTTTTTATCTGATATCTGTAAAGTTAAATAGATTAAGGGGCCATACCAGTGTGATACTTGCAAAAATTCGATTTTTTTTTGCTTTTCTCGACAGGCTTTCGACAGGCTTTTTTAGACTTTCAAGAATATCCTGTAAAAACTTCAAGGCCGTATCTCTAATACTCCCCGACTGGCAGCCTTCTAAAGAGCAAACGCTCGCATTTTTCTCGAAATGAGATTCTTCAAATTTGCTGACACTTGAACTCAAAAAACTATTATCCGATTGACTTGAAATTTGAACTGAGTAATCTTGAATATATTTATTCTACAATCAATGACGTAGGATATTTTTGATTGGATGAAAATTGACGATTTGACATTGAAAAAAACGACCATTTTATAGGCAAGAAATCAGACTTTTTTTCATAATTACGCCTTTTGTTAGCTTTGGATATTTTTCGAAAATCCTACGTCATTATACAGGAAATACCTTCCAGTTGAACGACATTTTTTTCCTTTTTCGGTTTCAGCTACTCAGTCGGCCGGAATCATGTCAGCAGCGGAGAAACTGTTTTAGCGCATAAGTCGCTTGGATCTCAATATTTTTCTATGAAAAATTATGTAATATAGGTCAAATAAATCCAAATATATTCTTAATTTTCTGAAATATTTAAGAGTTCTTTTCTTAAAAAAAAATCCCTAAAATCACCCAAATTTTCAGCGTTCACACTGGTATAGCCACTTGAGTGTTAGCCTTAATTGTTTCTTAAAATAATTATAAAAGTGAATTGCAATTGTTTGAATTGCGAGTTGCAGTTAACATAGATTAATCCAAATAAATTAATCGCAACATGCAATTAATAGTTAATTGCAATTAATGTATGTATAATGTATGTATGTACATCTTAATTGTTCCCCTAATCGTTACAAGGCCTTCCGTTTCTTACAATACATCTTAACCTAACTTATCGCTACTTAACCCTATCCGCCACGCTCTTAAAAACTATTTCGCTCTAATTGCAATTAACGTTAATTGCAATTACTTTTTAGTAAATTATTTGAAAACTGATTGAAAATTTAATTGATTAACGCCCAACGCTGCTTTCGTCCCATACCTACATCACTTAGAATTGCGAAACATCGAACTGTAAAAGCATGTCCTAGTCAGGAACGACAAACGATGCGAGTCAACAATAATCGTAAGATAAATATATGATAATAAATCAATTACGATCCTATCACAAATGTTTGACCAACAAAAGTCATAGCCGCACACAGCATATACACACAACTGAAGAATAAGAATGAATAATCAACATCATCAGCATAAGAAAAATTGATTCTCAATTGAAATCGTCGAGAGCAGCCTGTGCACGACTAGTCACCCATCCCAGTATGAAACACCCTTCAATATGGGCAAACCTTCATATCCCATCATTGAACACTTTCCGCCATTTTTCTTTTACCCAACACGTATCAATGAACTGCCATAGGACCAAACCTCAAAACTACGGATCCATTGGCGATCCCCTTTGTACATTCAGCGGGAAGTGCATTCGTTCCCTACCTGTTCAAACTGCTCTATTATTACAGAGTGCAACAGAGAGCTGGATTGTCCTCGGGACATATTGTTCCCATGAAATATTCTCTTCGGTAGGCACGCTCGCTCGAGGTACGGACGATATTGGTCTGCTCGAACGCGGTGAAAGTATGCATCTACTCGTCATTCGGCTGACGTCGAGAGAAAAGTGAGTTGGCACACGATTGAGACGAACGTCCTGGTTTCAAGGTCGGCACACATTCAACGATCACTTGTACACCACCTTAGTAACTCCACCACAACCTTCCGCAAAATCCGCTTTCATAGGAGTATTCGAAGCTTGAATTTTATCTAGGGTCCCTGACAGTGAACGTGTGCTGGGATCCTGATGAACGGGATCCTGGTAGATGCCGTATAAAAAAACGGCATTCTAGTTGGAATCCGACTAGATATTCCTTGAGAGAAACCGAATCGAAAGTGTTCTACTCGTGTCTAGAATCAGATCGGCAATGCCGATCCGATCGCGAACTAGATGCAGGGATGGGGAGCCTTTTGATTACTCGTGACAATAGACATAAGTGTGGTAGGACTAAAGATTCTTGCGGCTATTTTTTGGGTGAGTCTAACTGGTTTTTCGTAAAATTTTGTCGTTGCAGTAGAGAGCAAGGTGCGATGCTCCAGGGATGTCATGGAGGTGGACATCGTCAGGAGTAGTTCAGACGCTAGGATATATCTACAACAACTAAAGAACTATCCAGGTAAGCCCTGCTTATTACACATACGTGTATCTTGATTTGTTTAACCCCATGTATCTATGTAACGCAGGCCATTAGCACAGCTGGCTGTTTTACAAGGGGACAGTACGGCAGTCGGATTTTTGTAATTTTTCATACTCATGGTACGCGAAGTTCAGAGCTCGAATATTAATATCCCAAAGCAGTTCGACGCCATATTCAGAAATTTTCGAGATTTTGAAGTTTTTGAAGACTTTGAAGTTTTCGAGCGCAATCCTCTTATTCTTTATCCCACAAAGATGCAACGATATTCGAACCGGGCTCGTGGCGTACCCGGTAGCGCTCGAGTCTAGTAATCGCGGGGTCGCTGGTTCGAGTCTCACTTCGAAATTTTTTTTTTTTTCATTTTTTTAAAATGAAAAAACGCAAGTCATATTTTTAATTATCTCTTGATTATAAACATACATTTTCAAGTATCAATATTTATAACCAACAACATTTTTAGGATGAAAATGAAAAACGTCGGGTAAGGAATTGAATACTTTATTATTCGGTCTGTATTCGTTTGTTTTATACATCGGGTGTAATGTTACACGAGCCAGAGTGATAACCATCGTAAAAACAAGGAAAACAGTAATTTTCACGGCATCTCGCACACCATACAAACGCTGCATTGTTACATTCGCAATTTTTCCTATTAATCTACAAGGGAGTTTATGTAAATGTTATTACTGGATATTTTTACGTCGCCTATTCGCAATTTCAAGCAAGAGATAATCAAAAATAAGACTTGCATTTATCATTGACAATTATAATTACATATATGTGAATTAGCATAGATTTTATGATTTTTATCCCGGGATTATTTATTTATTTTTTATAAATAATCACCTATTGTTATATATAAGTAATATATGATCATATATGAGAAAATATATAATTATGTATAACTATAATGAATTTTGTACATAAATAACTATATATGGATTTTGTCCATATATAAACATATATAGATATATTACATTAATTATATATAATAATATGTGATTATATACAACAAAAATTTATCGGGATATTTAAATGACGGAGGTATGCGAATTTAAAAAAATGAAAAAAAAAAAAAATAAAAAATAATTTCGAAGTGAGACTCGAACCGGCGACCCCGCGATTACTAGACTCGAGCGCTACCGGGTACGCCACGAGCCCGGTTCGAATATCGTTGCATCTTTGTGGGATAAGAGTGCGCTCGAAAACTTCAAAGTCAATTTTCTCGAAAATTTCTGAATATGGCGTCGAACTGCTTTGGGATATTAATATTCGAGCTCTGAACTTCACGTACCATGAGTACGAAAAATTACAAAAATCCGACTGCCGTACTGTCCCCTTGTTAGAACGGTTCTTCAAATGGCATTCATACGGTGACATTCATCTGAAGGTGATTTTTAAGTAATTTGGGTGTTCATAATGAGTATGGGGATAATAGACTCTTGGGAGGATGGACCTCGAAGTCGAATGTTTTCGAAATCATTCAAATACATACATACTGCGTTGTGGGGTTGAACGCTAATATTGAAAGAAATAGAATTGTACTGGATCAGATACCAGACGTGTGATGACGACAAATCAATTTGATCACCAGTAGATTATTAGGTGGTAGGAAAGTACGTAGAAAAAACGTAACGTTATCACCAGTAGATTAAAAGTTGACAGAAATCAATCTCTTTGGCCAACACCCTCAATGAGTTTAAACAAAGTTAAGACCTAGCTGAATCATTTTCTCGTACTCGGAAGTAAAACACCGGTGTCAACAAAATCCTCAGGCTCACTCTCGTAATGAGATTTACAAATATACCAATTCATAAGCATATATAAATCTTGCTCGTTCAGTAGTACCCGTACAGAAATTTGTTGGGGAGTCCCCAGATCCTGTCACATCCATATAGAAACTTGTTGGGGAGTCCCCAGATCCTGCCACATCCATATGAGGATTCCATAGAACCGCTACACGTCGAGAGTCCACATTGGAATCCAAGTGGATTCCGTGTTATTTCCTGATTGACGTCGTTTGGCGACTTTTTATTTGAAATTCTCATCCGGAAGTTGTTGGAACTCCCAAAAAAAATATATTTTCGTGATCTCGTGCACAAATTTGTTGGGGAGTCCCGAAATGTATCCACGGCTCTATAAAGATTTGTTAGGGACTCCGCACATAGAGACCCCTCATTGGGATCCAATTGGATGCTGCACTGCTCCCAATGAACGCCATTTGAGAATTCTTATCACATTCAAATAGAAAATATATGAAAAGTCATGAGAAAAAACCTGGAGGGTTGAATCTGCACGCTTCGTAAGCATGTACGTGTGCGGTAATTTTATGTCAAAGTGCAGTAAAATAAATAACAAACTATAATTAGGTGGGTTGTTAGTGATGTGATTCAAATCGATGTTTAAGATATACTTTGTTACGCAATTGATAGATTTTCAAAATATAACTTACACGTTTCAAAGATCCAGTCATTTTGTATATTTGTATATGATATTTAAAGAATTCAACGTACAGAATGCGATGGGATCCATCGAAAATCGTGTCGGATTCTGTTCGATAATGTGGGAATCCTTTAGGATTCAAATTGGATTGCAATGGGAAATCTCCAATAGAATCCAATGTGCGAGCATGACGCTTTAGTATAGGGATCCAATGGGTCATCGCATTGGATCCGTATCATGAAGTAGGGACAAGTATGGGAATCCAACTGGATCCCTATGCAAATTTCTATACGCATATAGGATATGGGATACGTCGAACTTTGTATATATCACATATGAGGCATTCTTCATCAACTGGGCCACTTTTTTTTCAACATCTCCAATTTTTGTTCAAAATCCGCCAGTTTGAAATATTAGTCAAAAGGAACGTCTGTGATTTTTCTTTAGATTTTTTTAGGCGTCTGTTCAGGATTGTCAATTTTTCATTACTCACACTGTATCCGAAAAAAATATTCATCAAACAAAAAAAACATAAGAATAAAAACTTTTTATTTTTTCCGCTTTATCGAAAAAAATTAAAACCATAATTTTTCTGCATTGAGAAAATTGAAAATTGGCAAAAAAATGAAAATAACATTTTTTAAACCCAATAACACACTTTCGAGTTCCGTACAAATTTTACAGCATGTCTGTCATTGGGTAAAGAGTTTGCGAAAAAAAAATCGAGAATAGCACTTGCAGTGGTTAGGATGAAAAATAAATAAAAACCCTGCGAAATCTCATAACCGCATATATGCGGTTATAAAAACTCTGCGGCATCTTATATGCGGCTATAAAAACCCTGCGAAATCTCATATAAAAAAATTAAAACCCTGCAAAATCTCATTTTCGAGATTTCGCATGGTTTGTGTTTTTTTTCATCCTTACCATTGCAGGTACCATTCTGAATTTTTTTTCGCCGACTCTTTACCCAGTGACAGTCATCCCGTAAAATTCGTACCAAAATCTAAAGTGTGTTATTAGGTTAAAAAAAAATTTATTCTCATTTTATTGGCAAATTTCAATTTTCTCAATGCAGAAAAATTATGATTTTATTTTTTTTCGATAAAGCGGAAAAAACAAAAAGTTTTTATTCTTATGTTTTTTTTTGTTTGACGAATATTTTCCGGATACGGTATTTGTAATAAAAAATTGAAAATCCTGAACAGACGCCTAAAAAAATCTAAAAAAAATTCGCAGACGTTCCTTTTAAATATAATATTTCAAACTGGCAGATTTGGAAAAAAATTGGAGAGGTTGAAAAAAAAAGTGGCCCAGTTGATGAAGAATGCCTCGTATGCGTGTGTATATCTACATAACGTTGGCGATTAGCACGTTTGGGCGCTCTGGGATCAGTTTTTAAAAATTTCACTTTTTAATTTCGCACATTCAATATAGAATATGCTTTTATCGATCCAGAGGTGATTTTGAAGATGTGGGGGCTTGGATAATGTTGATTATAGAGACAATTGGCTAGAAGCCACGGTCCTCGAAATTGACGTCTTCTAAATCACTCTTTCGCATATATATGTACACATATGTGCGTATTTATATATACACACACACACATACATAGTCGCGCACACTCCAAAGCGCAAAACTTGCAGTGAGATGACTCGATTATTTTTCATTTCTGCAGCGTGTTGCAGTTTTATCCGTGTTCACAAGGATGATTCCTATAATTGGCTCGGAGGCAAGGCCCCTGCAATGCTCGGCTGTAGAACATATATTTATATATACAGCTGTGTGCGAGTGTGTGTATATACATATATGCATATGTGCGGGTATGAAAGGCGAGTATACGTACGTATCAAAGCCAAACGATCGGATAAGGGGTCGGGAAAGGGAAGTTGATATCCCTAAGGCACATTTAGCGGCTCTAAGCCGTGCAGCCTTAATGGCGCCAGCTTTCCATGTTCCACATGCTGCGGCGCCTGGGTTACCGTGCCAATGATCCTCAGCCTTACACCTCCCCGCGGCCCATTAATCTCCACGTTTATCCCCCTCAACTTCTTAAGGGCAGGGTAAAGTATTAAAGTTTTTTTTTTCATTTTTTTTTTTTAATGAATGCATAATATAAAATCCTTTAAAAAAAAATCCTATAAAAAATCCCCTTAAACAAGTTAATATAAGGGCGGGGTAAAGTATTTAAATTTTTTTCCATTTTTGTTTAATTTTTTAAACGAATGCATAATATATCAAGAATATTGTGTTAAAATTTCAAGTCGATCGGAGTAAAATTGACGAAGTTATGAGTATTTGAGCGTCTATTGCTCCATGTCGTTCTCTTCTCTTCTGCGTTTTTCAAACCGTTTTTCTGAGACTTGTCATATTTGAAGTCCGTGTGCACGATAACTCAAAATCTACTGGACCAATCGCTTTGAAATTTTGCACAGTACTTCTTCACATAATTCACCAGGTATTGTCGAGAACTTTTTTTTTTTTTTTTTAATAATTACTAATTTTTCAACAACAAATTAGCCGATTTTTTTAGCGAAAATCGGGTTTTTGGCTCCCAAGTGCTATGAAAAATCGAAAAAAAACAATCCTCCCTTCATTACCTCGAGAAACATCTCCTTTAACAAATGCATTTTGATTTTTTTGTTTCAAATGATTCTGTTGCGAGTTATGGTGCACACCGCAAACCAACTTTTTTTCGAGGCGCCTCCAGGGTTTAATTTTCACTCGCTCAATTTTGAATATTTTGCAATGCAAATTTAAGAGAACGTTGTTCAAATGTTACTTTATTATATGTAAATTTTTCAATAAACGAACACTATTCGTTACGCAAAAAAAAAAAATCTCAAAAACATGCCTTTTTTTCGCCGAATTAACTTTACCCCGCCGTTAATAATAAATGTTCTCCACGGCAAACGGCGTTTTGTCGATTTCCTTTTACTCCCCCGGACGATTTCTTTATTTGTGCGTTTTCTTCACTTTCTAGACGAAGCATGCAAGCCCACATTGCGCGACGGCGTCGCCACCTTCAGACTCGCCCTCGACGAGAAAAACTTGTCGAGGTGCGGCATCGCCCGGGTGGTTAATAAAATGACGGTAGGAACGAAACGTTTTGGAGAACGAGCTTTTTAGTTGATCGCTAGGGGATAGTACGATATGGGCGCCAAGTTTTGACTGATGATTCTTGATATTTGAACGAAAATAATGAGAATTTCGAGCATAAAAAATTTGTCGTTTCCGCTTCCTTAAGGTCACAGTAACGGATATAAAATCATGTGCGAATTCAACAATTTTTTTTTTCGTATGAAAAAGTTATTCACTCATAAAATTAATTGCACATCTATTTAGTATGAATATCAAGCTGTTAGAAAAAATATATATATATTTTTTTCTTTTTTTATATATATATATTTATATATATAAAAATATATTTATATATATAAAAATATATATATATTTTTTTACTAATATTTTCTTTTGTTATATTTTTTTAGGCGCTCCGCGGCGTGACATTTAGCATCCACAATCTTTTACCTAGAACAAAAAACAAAAATTCTCGTCAATCTACAATACCTAGAGAAGTACGTACGGAATTTAAAAAAATATTGTTTCATTCAAAAGTTGTAGGTATTTGAACTTAAGGCAGGATTCTACTTTGAAACCATGAAAAAAACGCTATTTTCGTGAATTTTTTCTGAGAATACTATTAAAGATATCGATATGGGGTTTAAACTGTTCAATAAATACACTCTTTAAGTACATAAAAAAAAATTTAAATGTATTTTATTCATTTTTTGTACACGTAAAATATGTTTAAAGCCAACGCCTCGAAAAGCAGGTACCGTTGCCGTGGTCGTGAAATCTTCCCGACGGATGGTCTGAAACAAAAAAATCAAATAGTTTCATGTTCAGTATGTCTCCAGGAACCGACCTAACTAGAATATTTTATATACGTGCAAAATTAACAAAATGGCGGCTAAAATACGAAAAAAAATGCGTTTTTTTGGGTCTTTTCTTGCAATAAAAAAATAGTTCTAATCAAAATTTTAAGTTGATTGTAGTTAGGTCGGTTGGTACACACATATAGAATATGTGTTCCAAATTTCATAAGGATCGGTTCAGTACTTTTTGAGTTATCACGAGCACGGTACTTGAAAATGTCGTTTCGAGAAAAACGCGTTTAAAGTTTTGGTGAGTGATAAATAGCGCGCTCAGGTAGGTGCGTTCGAAAGGCGAAAAAGGATAGTTAGACTGCTTGGAACTTTATAAAATTTTGACCGAACATTCTTGAACATATTTACTTTCGAAAAATGTAAAAAAAAAAATTTTTTTTTCAAAGTTTCAAAGTAGAATCCTGCCTTAAGAAATTTAATATCAGTGAAAAATTTCGTTATAACTGCTCATAAACTGCTCATAAAATGAAAAGTTTTCGATTAATCAGAAATTCCGTACGTACTTCTCTGCGAAATGCAATTAGGAACATAACTTTCGAATTTAAAGTCAATCGAGTGAAAATTGTTGAAGTTATTTGTCACGCAAGTTGGAAAAAAGCTGTTTCGAGAAGTTTCGAGTAGTCGGCCATTTTGTACATCGAAAAAAAAAAATATATATTGTCTAACAGCTTGATATACATACTAATAGATGTGTAATTAATTTTATGGGTGAATCACTTCTTCACAAAAAAAAAATGATTAAATTCGCACATATGAGCGCTTTTAGCGGTAATTGGAAATACGCCAAAATTCAACGATTGTTGTTGGCTCATGGGTACAATATCTTTATTTTATCGCAAATAATGGAAATTGACCGGGCGAGCTTCAAAAAGTATGTCTTTATTTGGGTTCGTTTGAGTTTGTTTAGTGGTATCATATAAATACCACTAAACGTAGTATTTTTATGATTTTTAACGTAAATTCCGAGATTATAATGCTTTATTTATTCATATTCCCTGTTTATTTATAACAATAAGGATTGTTCCATATAATTACTACACTAAATTACTTTAATTTATCGAAATGATGGAAATTCACCGGGCGAGCTTCAAAAAGTATGTCTTTGTTTGGGTTCGTTTGGGTTTGTTTAGTGGTATCATATAAATACCACTAAACGTAATATTCATATGATTTTTAACGTAAATTCCGAGATTAGAATGCTTTATTTATTCATATTCTCTGTTTATTTATAACAACAAGAATTATTCCATATAATTACTACACCAAATTACTAAACGATATATTTCACATAAACTTCGAGCCTTACAAGTCCCAAAAGGGATGAACCGTATACTTTTAATTCCTCATCGGACTTCCAGCGATTAAAAGTATTACTTCACTCTCTGTCTAGCCGCACTTATAAGCGAGGAAAACATGGTAGTGGTATTTAAAATACATTTCTGGCTTCTGAGACCCTGTTGAAACGATAAATTTCCAAGTTACCTTGCCTGATGTTCCTTGAAATCTTCAAATACGAAAAAATCGTCATTTTCGATAACTATCGAAAAATTCAATTTTGAACGCAAAATAAGCGAAATATCAACATTCGCCACTATTCGTATTTTGTTTATTTTGACTCAATAACCCTAAATTCATCGTCAAATCTTGGCGCCCCGGATATCGTATACTCGCCGATCGCTATATGAGTTTAAGGTTGACACGTTTGGCGCGTAGGGTCAGAAAGTTTACTACCATCGGATCGTGGTCGAGGAACCTTCAGCGTCGAGTAAGACCACTTTTACGGTCAAATGTTTCGTCACCGAACTCCTGCTCCAGTCGGACATTGGGAGATTACTGAACCATACAGCCTCGAGGAGGAGCGTTCTTCCCGCAGGATTTCAAGAAGCTGAGTAAGTTCAAGATATTTGGAAGTTCGAAAGGTTGCTGACTGAATTTTTTTTCAAATTGTAATGTTTCAACGCACTTTTGGCGTTTTACGTTCCCATTCCTTTTACCTGACGCTTGTCACCGATATTTTCCGGTCTTGGTAGACCCCAAAGTGTCGTTTCGCAATCCGCCACGGTATCGCGTTTGCACGAGGGCACAGGGAAACTGTCGAAAACCCGTGCTGATTAGGGTGGCCCTTGATATGGGTAAAAAAAAATTGATCGCGCCGCCCTCCAAAACAGTTCGAAATAATAAAAATAAAATCTACGCGAAGCCCCAGCTATGTCCGTTAAGAGGAAGGGGTGCCTTTAAGCATGAACTTAAGTTAAAATATCAATTTTTCTTCGTGATTGGAGAAATTTTGGTTTTTTAAATCTAGTTTATTTGTCAATTTTTCACCACGATATTTTTGTGGTTTAAATAAATAAATTCGTACTGAACGAACTATTATCGATATCTTATGTGTACATTTTTTGAATATTATGTTTTTTCCGACCAATTGGATGACTTGTGCGAATAAATAATTTCTTTGTTTTCGATAAAACGAACAAGCTCGCCAAGTTTAAAATCCTGCCAAGTTTAAAATGTTCCTATGCATTATTGCGAAAGTAATTTTCAAATACATTTTTTATCCACAGCACTGGAAGTCTGATCTCAGTGAAATATTAATATGTTTGTATCACAGCACGCAAGGAATATTTCTAACAAAATATAAAAAAAAAAAAAAACAATTCTGACCAATCAGGACGTTCGATGTGAATGGTTTATCGTGAATTTATATCCTTCGTACTTAATAGATTTTTCTGAAAAGATGCAAATTTAAAGTTTGATGTTGATGTGATTAAAAGCGTTCGACAGCAGCTAAATCGAACTATTGGTCCAAAATACAGTACTACCTCCCTAAGAGAGCGGTCTAGGGCGGTTAGGGGAAGTAATTCTCGAGAAATTCGTCGCCGAAGCCTTCCCCCACCGCTAGGTTAGCGCGCTCGAAAATCGCGCATGTGGTGGCGTGTATGTGTTTCTCCACTCGACCTCTATGAGAGAGCGCGAACGAAAGTGTTGAGAAAACTGTAAACAAGTTGCGGAAAGTGTACTGGCGTTTCGTCGTTTCATGCGTAAGTATATCTCATTGAATATTGATGTGTAAATCTTTCTTTTTCTTCGCGTTTTTTTTATTCTGCTGTTTGGTATATTTTGTTGTTGCAATATTATAACACATATGAAGGAAACATTTGTAAAACTTTCAATAATTGTTGAATTATCTTATTGTTCGCAAAAATATACGTAGTATATTCGTTATCGAAACTCGAACATATACAGTAGAACCTCGATTATCCGAACCAATTGGGACCGAGACTAGTTCGGATAATCGAAACGTGGGTTTTTTGGGACGAGATCATAAACAACACCTTTTTATATAAAAACAGTACATACATATATATTATAATTTGACATATATGTTAACGTTGAAATATATATATATATATATATATATATATATATATATATATATATATATATATATATATAATGTATTTGAAATACCTGAAAAAAGTTGAATGCTTTTTTTATATTTTTTAAAAATAAAATCGTCCATTTTTAATTGACGAACGGCTGTAACGCGTTTTTGAGCGGCTAAGTCTCGCAGCCGTTTGGGAAGGAGAGATTGCGTTGGGTTCCTCATTGTTGCTCACGGCGGTGGCAGCGAGCAACAATGTATCTTTCGCGCCAACGTTCGGATAATTGAGAGTTCGGATAAACTAAGTCATCGTTCGGATAATTGAGGTTCTACTGTACAGTGTACAAAAAAATGTAACTAACAATTTATCTTGTGTATATACTTCAAGTTGAAATATACAATGTATATATATGTATAAATATTTCATTTTTAGATAAAACGGGATGGCTGAATCGAAAATATATTTTACTTGCATTAAATTACTACTTGAAATTTAATTATGGTGCATGTTTTTTTCTCCCACTTTACGGCTTAAACGTATATATTATTATACAAAGGAATATTATCCATTTGACAATCGTGCGACGTGCGATTTTCTGAAATCGCTCGCGATCTCTTATGGAGTTGTCCGCGACAAACTCGGGAGGCCTCGGGTACACTGGACAGCTCGAGCTAGGTGGGGGAAGCCATAAAATGCGCTCAAGCGGAACGGCGGGGAAATTCTCTCTTAGCGAGGGCTCTCTTAGGGAGGTAGTACTGTAATAGGATGGTAAAACTGAACGCTCGTCAAATCTAGTATGGAGGACCTTATTGGTTTTTTCCTTAGGTACATGCTACTTTTCGCATTTGTTACCTATTCTTCCCCACATTATGACCGTTCTTTCCTCTTACTGTTTCCTCTGTTTTCTGCATCTTTCTCTCTGTTCCCCCCCTCTTGCGGCCGCAGCCGACTTCCCCCTCCGTATTATATTCATCATGACATTTTCTGTCATGGGTATAGGGAAACTGCGGAAAACCTATACCAATACAGCCGGCCATCGAATTCGCCCCCCGGTCGTGGAACTAGTCTTATTTCGCCGCGAAATGCCGAAGAAAAACATTTCACGACGAAATGTACGCGACCGGGATTCGAACCCGCGACCTCCCGGTCCGCTGGTTTAGTGGCGAGCACGCTAACCACTAGACCATCGCACCGGTTTTTTGGAGGACCTTATTGTTTGATCTGTATATTGAATACCAATATACAATAGCTTCGGAAAGTAAAAAAAAATTGACAAATAAACTAGATTTAAAAAATCGAAATTTCTCCAATCACGAAGAAAAATTGATATTTAAATTTAAGTTCGTGCTTACAAGCACGCCTTCCTCTTAACGGACATAGCTGGGGCTGCGCGTAGATTTTTTTCGATCGTTTTTTTTTTCGAGATATTGATGCAAATGTGTTGAGAATGTCCCAGCAAGGTGAAAAAAAATGACTATTAGAAGAAATCTCTGTGTGGATATTTTTGGACATGCAAAAACTTCTACAGTTTCTAGGATACGTCGGTAAATTCTTGCACGTCAGTAGTGTATCACAGGAATCATGTTTTTAATTAATTTAGCGAGAATCAGTAAAAAAGAAAACTATTGGGGATTGAAGGAGTTTTCATTTTCAGAAAAAAAGCTTTTTCGACCCTGTAACGTTAAAAAATAGTTTTTGTTATGCCGATATATATTGTTGAATTAAATTTTTGTGAAAATCAGCAAGGGGCTTTAGATTCTGAGAGAGTTTGAATTTTCAGAAATATGATTATCCTGCTGTAACTGTAACAAAAGTAAAAATAATGGGATATCTTGCACGTTATATGTTGAATATATGCTTGAACTTTGCGAAAATCGTTGAAACATTTTCAAGCGCGTATATATTTATTCACTTTCATTCTACTGTCATTACAATTAAGGAGTCTTCTCACTTTAGACGCTAAAAAATGACTATTTTCATGAATTTGTTTCATAGGTTTATATTATAGATATTGATATAAAAGTTGTTACACCTAATAAATACACTTTCGAAATATTTTATTTATATAAAAAATAATATAAAATTGTATTATTTAAGTCACCATTTACAGATGAAAATATTAGTTAAAAACATGTCCTAAAAAAATTGTAGGTCTGCGCTGTTGATGAAATCTCGAAGATGGATCATTCGGAACGAAAAAAATCAAACGGTTTCAGATTCAGTATGTTGCTGGCTTCAGCGCATATCATACAGTTTTTTATATATGCAAAAATAACAAAATGGCGGACATTTTTTGAAAAAACAAAAAAACGTACTTGTTTCACCGTTTGTGGCCAAAAATGAATAAATATCGAAATTTAAGAAAAATCCTGAATATGCGCTATAGCTATATTTGTGAAGAATATGTGATTAAAATTCCATGAGGATCGGTTCAGTAGTTTCGAAGATTTTATCAATAAGCGATCGAAAAACGTTATATCGAGAAAAATGCGTTTAAAGTTTGTTTAGGTTACATAAATACATAAAAAAATGTTAATGTATTTCGAAAGTGTATTTATTAAGTGTACCAACTTTTATATCAATATCTACAATATAAGATATCAAAAAAATTCATGAAAATAGCCTTTTTTAGCGTCTAAAGTGAGAAGACCCCTCAAGTATCGATGTCCGAAAAAATGACCATAGCAGTGTGTGATACACGTCATGCTTGAATTTTGATCAAATGCTTGGAAGAGTTTTCTTTCGAGAGAGATAGAATTTCCAATAATTTTGGAGCTTGCATCGTTGCAATGCAACGAAACTTCTTTTTGATGTTTTCATTTCCTCATTTTTTTATTTCGCAAAATATTTTTGCAGATTTTCTGGATCTCTAAATAAGTGACTTAAACAATGATTGAGAGATTTTCGTAGCGAATATTTGCCAAAAACTAATTTCCATTGCATTCCAACGATGCAAACTTCGCTCTTATAATTTCCAAGAGATCGTCCTTTTACGCTAAAAGTTTCGTGCAATTCAAGATCTTACGATAATTTTCTCTACCCGCAAAGTTACGATCGGAGGTTTCTTATATTATAGATAATGGATATATAGATAATTCAGAAATCACATACTTCCGCATCGCTTCCTCATCGTTCGATTTTGCTCGCGAAGCCTCCTTCGCGAGGAGCTTTAAAGAACCGCCTTGCTCATGGCGGAAGCTTTGTGAGCAAAATGATTAGACTGGAGGTTTAGTTGTGTCGTCATGGGTAACTCATTGTCAGTGAAACCGCTTCGTCCATCATCGTCGGTCTGTCCATTTCGTCTGCATGTTCCCCGTCGGGATCTAGGTACTCGGAAGGGTCTTTAAGGCGATTTGTCTAGACGCATCACCGGTGTGACGAATGAATGAAGGTGCGTTCATCGATTGCGCGTATGTGTAGACGCACGTACGAGGCATCTCGTCACGCATGAGAGCCGAGTCTAACGAGGCTCGCGGCCAACAATTTCACCAGCGCCGCTTGCTCGCTCCTCCACGTAGTACGTAGGCAAAGTCGTTGGGCTCGCAGCCCCATGCGCTTCGAGAGATACTTGCTAAATTGACCGACGGCGTAAGCAAACCTCGCACCAATGCGCCTAATCGGTTGTACGCGCGCGTGTGTGTATCCACGTTCCTGCAGGGACCACCTCCAAAGACGTTTTCACGGTCTTTGGCTGTTTGCGCTTTTTTTTCTTCTTATTCTCTTTATCATTATCCACTCTTCGGTACAGTCGTGCTGTCGCTGAGAAAACCCGCAATCGGAGAAAATTAGAAGAAGGCTAGTTTTTTTGACAGGTGATGTTGTAGGTGCCGCGGGTTCTAAATCCAAGTTTGCCTAAAAATCGGGGTGTATGGTTTTTTTAGGGGATGAAAGGAGATGGGGGTGGATTAATGCCAAACTACGACCCCTACGAGGTCGGCGCCGTGAGACAAAATGTTCAGAAAAATCCGGGCTTCAGTTTTGTCCGCAGCGCCGAAGTCGTGGAAGTTCATTTTGAGGGTGAAAAAGTGGGGTGAAATTTTGAAAAATCAGTTTTAATTCAATAACTCTTTGGAAAAAAATCGTACACTTTTTGTTCAAACGGGAACGTTGTAGCCCTTGAAAAGATGCGTCGATCGAGTATTCGATCATCACTCTCCGATAATATCTTCACCCCCAAATAATGGTTAAAAAAACGAATAAAAAATAGTTTATTGAATAACTAAAAAAACACTCGGTTTTTCGGGTATGGTTCAAACGTACGAAATGTAGAGAATAATTTTGTCCATATTTTCGTTGCTATGGTCCACCCTTGAGGTTTGATTTTCCAACCCCTCGCGGGGGTTGAACATTCAAAATGAGATTCTGGGAAACCTTCCTCCGCACGAATTCGCCGCCGTGGAAGAATTTGTAGCTTGAACCCTCAGCTACATTTTTGTACACAGCGCCAAACTCGTATCTCTTTAGTTTCGGTCAATAGTTTTCCCAGAATATCATTTTGAATTTTCAACCCCTGAGAGGGTTTCGAAAAAGCAAAATTCAAGGGTTGTGCATAGGAACGAAAATACAGAGAAAATTATTCTCTACATTTCGTACATTTGAACCATCCCCGAAAAATCGATTGTTTTTGAGTTATTGAATAAACAATTTTTTTGTTAATTCTTCAACAATTCTTTTGGGGGTGAAGATATTATCGGAGAGGGTTGATCGAATACTTGATCGACGCGTCTTTTCAAGGGCTACAACGTTCCCATTTGAACAAAAAGTGTACGATTTTTTTGCCAAAGAGTTATTGAATTAAAACTGATTTTTCAAAATTTCACCCCACTTTTTCACCACCAAAATGAACTTTCACGACTTCGGCGCTGTGGACAAAAATAAAAACCGGATTTTTCTGAACATTTTGTCTCCCGGCGCCGACCTCGTGGGGGTTGTAGTTCGGCATTAATCCACCCCCATCCCCTAAAAAACCCTACCCCCCGATTTTTAGGCAAACTTGGTTTTAGCACCCGTGGCACCTACAAAATCACCTGTCAAAAAACTAGTCTTCTTCTAATTTTTTCCAATTCCAATATACAGTACTCTTGGACTTTCTCCGCTTTCATTTTTCCGCCCGGTTCACGAAATAGTTTAGTCTCTCCGGAATCTGCAGAACTTCCGATCATCCGCAGTGCCGGATTTATACTTTTCTTAAGTATAGGTAACTTAAGTATAGTGCTGCCCCTCCATTCTTAAGGGGTCTTCTCACTTTGGACGCTAAAAAAGGCTATTTTAGTAAAAAAAAAATTGGATAGCTTTATATTACAGATATTGATATAAAAGTTATTACACTTAAGGGGTTAGGCCACCGTAACGGGTATAAAATCATGTGCGAATTTCACAACTTTTTTTTCGTGTGAAAAAGTGATTCACTCATAAAATTAATTGCACATCTATTTAGTATGAATATCAAGCTGTTAGAAAATATATATATATATTTTTTTTTCGATGTACAAAATGGCCGACTACTAATATTTTCTTTTATCTTTTTTTTAGGCGCTCCGCGCCGTTACGTTTAGCTTCCACAATTTCTTACCTAGAACAAAAAACAAAAGTTCTCGCTAATGTAAATTAGAATACCTAGAGAAGTACGAACGAGATTCAAAAAATATTGTTTTATTCAAAAGTTGTAGATATTTGAATTGAGTTGTAGGTATTTGAATGAATTTTCAGTGAGAATTTCCGTATAAAACTGCTCATAAAATGAAAAGTTTTCGATTAATCAGAAATTCCGTACGTACTTCTTTGCGAAATGCAATTAGGAACATAACTTTCAAATATGAAGTAAATCGAGTGAAAATTGTTGAAGTTATTTGTCACGCCAATTGGAAAAAAGCTTTTTCGAGAAAAACGCGTTTAAAGTTTTAGGTACTTTATGGCCGTGTCAGAGGTGGGCTTACTTTATACGCTAAAAGTCGGTGAAAAAAAATGTCTTGCTATACATCGATTAGTAACTTATTCTTATTATGATAAAGCACCGTTTGAGCGGAAAAAAAATCAATTTTTTGAAAATTCTACTGTGGCCTTACCCCTTAATAAATACAATTACGAAAAACATACAAATTTTTTTGAATGTATGCAACCGAAAGAAACTTTAAACACGTTTTTTTCGAAACAACGTTTTTCGACGGCTTGTTGATGAAATCTTCGAAACTATTGAACCGATCCTTATGAAATTTTAACCACATTTTCTTTACAACTATAGCTATAGCGGATATTAAGGATTTTTAAAATTAATTTTGGTATTCCTTTTTTGCCAAAAACGGTGACAAAAACACGTTTTTTTTTGTTTTTTCGAAAAAGGTCCGCCATTTTGTTATTTGTGCATATATCGAAAATCGTATGATATGCGCTATAGCCATTAACATACTGCATCTAGAACCGTTTGATTTTTCATGTTTCGGATGATCCATCTCCGAGATTTCATCAACAGCGGAGACCTGCAATTTTTTAGGACATTTTTTTAACTACTATTTTCGTCTATAAATAGTGGCTTGAATAAATGAAATTTTTTTAACGTATTTTGAAAGTGTAGTTATTAAGTGTAACAATTTTTATATCAATATCTATGATATAAACCTATCAAAAGAATTCATGAAAATAGCAATTTTTAGCGTCTAAAGTGAGAAGACCCCTTAATCACTTGGATTTACCTAAGTCTTTTTAGATGCCTCTAAAATCCGCCGCCCCTTAAAGTCTGCCGCCCCTAGTTACCTAGGCCAATATGACATATTGGCACATCCAGGACTGGTCATCCGAATGGGCTCGGGGTACCATTTCGTTTGCAGCGTTCTGCAAAGTCAGTTTTTGGCTCACATTCTGTGACTGGATGGAGTGGAGGACATTCTAATGTGCTTCGCTGCTGTGACGTTCAATCGAACGGACAGCTGAGGGCGTCAATAGGGTATTTGACTGTTGTATACGGAAATCATCTTAAATGGTTAATTATTTTATGTTATGCTGACAACTTTTTTTTGTTCGATCTTCGTGAATGTCAGTATTTACGATATAAATCGGCAATAAAATTCAAATATTCAACCATACCGCCAAAGCGCTCCTGTTGTCAGATATTTAGTCACGTGACGCTTGTGACGTCACATGCCAGTAAACAAGGTAAAGGACCTATATCGCCGCTGAGTTGTCGTCAGCAAACCTTCCTCTCCATTCTTATTTAAAAGTTGACCATATGGTAACTATCACTACCAATAACTATAAATGAACAGAATAAGCACGGAAATACACTACAATGAACTAGACAATCGCCCATTACTCGTCACAGGACTCGCAATGACAATCTGTTTACTGGCATTTGACGTCACTAGAGATTCAACCAATCCTGGAGCGTTTTCGTTCACGTGACCAAACGTTCAAATTTATCTAATTTAAAAATTGAAATAAACGAAAATAATGCATATTTTTTCAATAAAATGATAGAGAATGCTTTTAAACACTATATTATTTTTGGATGACGAGGAAATGATCCATATTTTTAATATAGTCAAATACCCTATTACCGAATTGGCAGTCCACCACGTGTTGCGAAAAGAAATATATCGGCGATTCTGAATTTCCAAGTTTTGAAAGTTTCTATATTGTTTATTTGGATTGATGACCACGTTCTTTTTCGGGAACCGCTGGTCACAGTTTTTTATTGTATGGTGTTATTAAACGCAGCAGGGACGTTAACGGGAAATAATTTTAAGCAGGTGAAAAAAAATCAATTTTTTTTTGTTTTTTTTTTTTCAAAGGACGGTTTATTTTACAATTTTGAAACTTGGGATGTTATTTGTTATTACTTTTCACTATTACAGCGTACTCTCTTTTTAAAAGACAATTAAAAATGGCGGACTTTTTGCACTATCTTCCGGGAAGATTTTGACGCGAGTTGTAAAACGACGTAAGCTCTAACTTCGGGTGTATTAATCTAGAAGGAAACGGTGAAATTTTCCATTATCATTAAAGTTCGTACGGTGTGCGTCAACCAAAAAAGTGAGAAAAAATTCAATACAAATTTTATATTTAATTAAAATAAATGTAATAAAATGTGAAAAAATTTAACGCGCTTCTCAAAAATAGTTTTGAATTTCACATAACGACTCCGAAGTATTTGGCAATAAAAAGAGAGTTTTTTAACGGATTACACCCAGCTCGTGGCCAGAAAGAAGAGGAATTTTCGTGAACTTTTTTTTTGGGAAAACGTGGCCATGTTTTCAATGTATTTTCATTGAAGAGTATGGTTTTAAATATCTTTTACAATTTCTGTATTAAAAAATATTTATAAATGTTTGAAAGACGTCTTTCGCGGTGACCACTGCTGCTCGGAAACAAATCATCCGAAATAAAGAAAATCAACCGCATTTAGTTTTTGCATGAAATTATCGAGTGCTTCCACAAAGAATTTGATGAAATATTTATTTTTGAAAAAAAAAAGCCGCAGTCCTTAGTGAACGTATCGATTTTTGGTGAAAAAAAGTTCTTTTTTCGTTGATAAAAAAAAACTATGCGTCAAAAAAAAAATTCTCTCGTTCAAGGACTGCTTTTTGATACGTAAAAGAAGCTTGTAAAATTTGAATTCGATCGATGCAGTGATTTCTGAGATATCGTAGTTATAGATTTTTTTAAAGTCATTTTGAGAAAAACGCTTTTAAATTTTGATCATTTCGACTAGAAATTTAAAGAGAAAATTTGTGTAATGTTATATTTTGAGAATCCGTCAAAAACCAAAACACGATAATTTCAAAAATTTCAACCAGGTGTAAGCCTCTGATTTCTTCAATCTTACAGGTTCAAGCACAAAATAATATCAGTATTGAAATTTGTGTAAAATTTGAATGGGATCGATCAGTTATTTTTTAATTTATCGCTTACCCCAATTTAGAAAAAAACAGTTTCGAAAAAAATACGTCTAAAGTTTTTGATAAATGATAATTGAAAGATTTCAGTAACATACCGACTAGTTGCGCTATTATTTAGTATCCTGTTAGTTGTTCCAGAATTTGCATCGTTGGCAGTAACTACTTTTAACTACTGAATCAATAGCTTTACTACGGTACTAACCTATAAGCATCGTCACGCCAAACTACACCTACGGTTCCCGCCGCCGTCAAGCGTAGACGAATCACTTTCACATGCTATAACACCAGAAGTACTTTCAATTTCGTTTCAGTCATATTCCTAAGATGTTACAATAATATTTACCAAAAAAAATTGACCATTTTCGAAGCTCCTAAAGATATTTCCTCCATCAAGGTCATGTATCACATGCTGCGAAGTTTCGTCGCGATGCCATGGTATCGCAGAATTCGTAGTTTTTTCGCTACAAGCCGCTGCAAACTACCGCCAGATGTCGCAGCAACCGTTCGCTACTCAACCACAGCAAAGGCCCAATAGGCGACGGTTGCTGCGAGTTTGTGTGTCATGCGTGTATATGTAGCGCGTTACTATGCGGGATCGCCGCCAGTCGGAGAACTGATGTACTAGAGTTTCAGGATTGTTGATAATACTTTGAGTTTCGTTGGGAAAATTCTATTATTTTTAATTTCAGAGAACTCTGAATCCAAATTTCTTCGTCATTTTTCCATACAATCAGTTGGAGCAACACTCAAAATGTGTTTTTTCACTGTCGAGAAGCTAACGCTATTGACACGTGCATGGATTCGGTGCTTCAGTTAGTATTAGGCCTGCAAATTAATTCTCGGCCCCTAATTTCTACTGACCATAAATTCGATTCAAATCTAAACAACTTTGCCGCGACACACGCATTTACTAGCGCCATCTCTAAGCTGTAAATGGGGCTATCAACCCTTATTCTACTGCGCACACAACCTAAAATGTTAGTGGTTGATGCGATGTCTTTCGAAAAGAAACATTTGAGGCATTGTCTTCTTTTCGGATTCCAGTTGAAAAAAAAACGCGTCAGAACCGAAAGCCATGATTTGTTCGGCTGGTGATGAAAACGCTGTATCATGGTGTCGTCCATTAATCATGTGCGGCTCAAATGGGCGGGGGGGGGGGGGGTGGATAACACCACGATTGATCACCCTGGAGGGGGGGGGGGGGGTGTCCTTACATATCACGTGAATTTTTTTGTACTTGCGCGGAAAATGCTATTTAAATATATATTATTTCGTTTTCCACAATTAAATACCGTACTCTCTATCGCTTGTGTTTGACATTTCTTAAAAAAATACACGTGATGTTGTGGACGGGGCGGGGGGGGGCTAGCCTAGAACCTCACCACATATCATCATGGGGGAGGGGGGGGGGGGGGGCTAAAAAAATTGCCTAAAAACGTCACGTGATTAATGGACGACCCCTCATGTAGCACGTTCAAAAAGTGGTCCCAGCGGTTTCGAGAGGGAAATTTTAACCTAAAAAAATGAAGACTGTTCTGGACAATCGAAACATTCGAAGACAGGGAGTTGGAGCAGTTATTGAACGGAAATCCTTACCAAACTCGCTAATGCATTCGGAGTGACGCATCAAGCCATTTCCTATTGTTTACAAAAGCTATGAATGATTTGAAAAAAGAGATCGGTTATACTGTTGGAAAATAACGCTCGGCGTCATACCGTAAAAAGCCCCGAGATACCATTTCTGAGCGTAAAGAAGAAGAAGAGCATAAATGAATTCGTCGAGTCAAAACCGGCGGAGTTTTTTCAATCTAGAATTCAAAAACTGCCCGAAAGATGGCAAAAATATGTAGACAGTGAAGGAGATTACTGTGTTGTTTCAGTTTGTATTTGGTTTTTTAAGAATTAAACACTAATCACGACGAAAAGGGTCAAGAATTAAATTGCAAATCTAATAATTCACAATTCATCCCATAGTAACTATAGGGTGTCTCAAAATGACCTGCCATTTTTATTTATTAATAAAACGTAATATTCTTTTGAATAGTACGAATATTTTTATTTTAATATAAGGTACAAACATGGCGGTTATATGTGGAACACAATATCCGATAAATTTTGCAATAAAATGTTGGCATAGTTGCGGACCAATTTCATTAATGGTGCATCCAGTTGCTTCCTTATCCTCCGGAATGATCAATAGATCATGGGCATGCACTTTTTCTTTCAGAAAACTCTAAAAAGAGAAGTCCAATGGCGTAATTTTGGTGGCCAATTCACATCGCCGCGGCGCGAGATCACACGACCACGAAAATTCGTCTGCAATAACTGCATTGTTTTGTCCTCAGTGTGGCAGGATGCGCCATCTTGTTGAAAGAATATATCTTCCGAGTGCATGCCGTTTATGCCATTTATCGGATATTATGTTCCCCACATAACCTCCATGATTGTACCTTATATAAAAATAAAAATATTCGTACTTTTCAAATAAATAATACGTTTTACTAATAAATTGAAATGTCGGGTCATTTTGAGACACCCTTTACAATGTTTAGATTTTTTCTTCAAAATTTGGAAAATTGTCGACCGTCACTCTCTATGTGCATCGATATTGCATGTACACAATAAATTCCATCTCAATTGATTGTAGTATCATGAAGTTTGTGCTGTATGACCTAAATTAAGGGGTCTTTTCACTTCACACGCTAAAAAAGGCTATTTTCATTATTTTTTTTGATAAGTTTATATTATAGATATTGATATAAAAGTTTAGAAAAACTTTTGAAATACATTTTTTTTAAATGTAATGTATTTATGTAACCCAAACTGACTTTAAACGCGATTTTCTCGAAACAACGTTTTTCGACGACTTGTTGATAAAATCTTCGAAACTACTGAACCGATCCTTATGAAATTTTAACCACCTATTCTTTACACCTATAGCTATAGCGCATATCGAGGATTTTTGTTAAATTTTGCTATTTACTATTTTTTTGCCAAATACGGTAAAAAAACACGTTTTTTCGAAAAATGTCCGCCATTTTGTTATTTTTGCATATATAAAAAATCGTTTGATATGCGCTATAGCCATTAACAATTTTTTTAGGACATTTTTTCAACCCTTGCCAGTCATACCTCCAGATTGTGACGTAATAGTCATTGGGGATGTAATCAACCCCACTCACTTTGGAGAGTGACAAATAATTGAAAAATTGAGAAAAAAATACCACAATGCATTTTCAACCCTTGTGTGTAAGACCATGCCGATTATTTTCAAAGTTTTTCAATATCAAAAAAATGTCGAAAGAAAAATGCCGATTTTTTTTCAAATTGTTTAATATAAAAAAAATGTCGAAAAAAAAATTCTGGAATGTATCGCAGGTCGAAAAACGGCTGGGGTTGATTCAACCCCCGATGACTGTTAAGGGCTAACTACCATTTTCGTCTATAAATAGTAACTTAAATTTAAAAAAAGATTTAAAAAAAATGTATTTCGAAAGTGTTTTTATTAAGTGTAACAACTTTTATATCAATATTTATAATATAAACCTATCAAAAAGATTCGTGAAAATAGCCTTTTTTAGCGTCTAAAGTGAGAAGACCCCTTAATCGAAAATAGCTTAACTGCACAGCTGTGAACCGACATTTCCACATTATTCTTCACTACGTTCAGATCGAATTTAATTTTGCTCTCCCGTAATCGCTAGTCTTTTTTCACGAGTAAGCAACCGCGCCTGTGAATTTCCATCACGCGACTATTTCGCTGTCGCAGCATGTGGCAAAAGAAAAGCCACCTCCATTATTCTCCCGAGAAAAATATCTTTCCGTCGCGATCAGGACAACGGGGCTATAGAAGTGTGACTCGTTTATCCGCGATCTCACAGCCGACTAGGTTAGCCGTATGTCACGATGACCGATACGTCCTCGAACGGTACACTTTTCCGAGCGTTTGTTTTTGCGTTCGTTTCTATGATTTCTCACGCACACCAGGACACGAAACGAGGTTGACGACAAAACACAAAGCGTATAGGACATAGTGTTAAATATACCGGCACTCTGCGACACCGGTTCTCAAGCAAACCAGCAACGCTTCATTCGTCATGCTGGCTGGGGACACGCGAAACCGTGATTTATTAAAACGTTCCAGTTTAACGTGGCCGCGTCGAGAGGTGTCTCGATGCTGTGATGTCGGTTTTTTTTTCTTCTTCATATTCCCCATGTGGAACGGCCTCGGCAATCCCGTATTAGCACACGAATGCATTACTCACTTCGCGGTGGATGGCCCTCGCACGATTTATGATTATCTTTGTCTCTCCTCTCGATGTAACTGCGCAGCTATGGAATGGCCAATCTTATAAATGATGTTTCCTTTCCGCGTTTTGGTCCCGTCACCGTGGAATTTTATCAAACGGGAAAAAAATCTCCGAAGTGAGAGGCATCTTGCTTGAGTTCTTTCGGCCGTTTCCGGACATTATGGATAATTGCAAAACTTTCGATCACTTTGAATAATTGCGAAATTATATTAGAATAATACAATTCATTATACAGAGCTATATAATATCTTCGTAAAATAATAAATGAAATGAAGTGTATTATTGTAACATTATTTGGCAATTATCCAGTGATGGAAAATTTTCCAAATATCTAAAGTGTCCGGAAACTTTTGGCTGGTAGTGTAGGTCCCAGTCGGAGATTCGGTTTTATGGGGTCTTGTTTTGTAATATGAAACAAATCGGCGATTTATCAGGTCGCGAAGTACGTCCTTTTTTAACCGTCGTATTGTTACCGTCATCTGGAGCTGATGGTCGGAAATTGAATTTTAATGAGAGATGCAATCCATTCTAAGGTCGTTTATGCTTAGTTTATGCTTAAAATGTTCATGCTTAGTTTATGCTTAAAATCTTAAGAGAATAAAAATAATAGTCGGAAAATGCGTTGGAAAAAGTTGCTACGTGATAAGTCTCATCAGTTGAAAGTAACAGGGTTGTACTAGAGAGCGTGAACGCGCGAGAAGTGCTGCTTGGTCGACAACAGTGTTCTGGCCTACTAAAAGAAATAACAGATCGAGATTTCTATAAATAATCATATCCGGATACTTTTTCTTGACTATTCTTTTGTTTAAGACGTTAAAAACTTCAAATTCGAGCAATTTTACGTTAGCGGGCTCCTTTTTCATAAGAACTGTTTATTTGCCATCCGTTAAGGGAGGACACCACCGACGGGCCGAAATAGTCGTTTTTCCAATTTTTTTTGTCTACTGGATTATTTATTTTGAAAAAAGGTATGTTTTTACGCATACATTGAACTTATTTCGTGCAATTTTTTTGTGAGAAAAATTAAAAAAATTGACTACGTTATTGAGGTATGATAGAGCCTCTGTATGAAAAAGGTGATCTAACGACCGGATCGATAACTTGACAATGGATGGTCTGACAAATGAACATATAAAAGCTTTATAATCTATATAGATGTAGTTCTTGTTTTACGTAGCCGTTTTTTCGAAAATAAAATTTCACAAAATGGCAGTTTAAAAAAAAAAGTGTAATTTCGACGAAATTTTTACTTGTATTCGGGTACTACAAATACTAAATAAAAAAAACGGCTACGTACGACGACAGCTACTGCAATTACGGACATTTGGGGTTTTTTAAATTGAAAATTGACCAATAATAGCTACAGTTATGATTTTGGCCAGGTCGAGATAAGTTGTTTCGAGAAAAACGCGATTTAAAGTTTTAGTATCTCCATGTAAATCGTTACGCTACCTGCTCTCAGTAAATCGCCTGTAACTTGGTCATTTTTCAATATTTCAACCTTGACATTTTGTTCACATTCTTGAATATGTTTAATGTAAGAAAACGCAAAAAATCGCTTTTTCACCCGTCAAAGTGGTGTCCCGCGGTAACATGTTTAACGATTCTCCAAGATAAAATATTGATTTGTTTGCATCGCAATGCTTGAGATAAAAAAATTCAAACGTTTTTTTTAAATCCTCCTTGCCTTGATCTCGGCCTAGTTAATTTTTCCAAGCAAATCATGTTCGGTCTGTTTATTAGCCCCAATAAAATTCAACGGCACTCAATGTTTTTAATTCAAAGATTCAGCGAACAGACGTCACGATAAAATTGGAGAAATGGAATTTCTGATGCATCGAAGTGAAGCCGAAATAAATGGAATCGGCTTCGAAAGCGATAAATCAGTACATCAGAAGATTAATATTAAATCGAACAAGATCCGATGCCGTCCAAGCAGAATTGCTCCTCGTATACCGTCACAAAAATTCCAAAGAAAATCCAGACCTCGGTCGGATCAGAACTTTTATCCGAAATTTAATCAATATTGTCATTGAGGTTGATAATATTGATTCACAGGACGGTCGATGTCGGTGTAATCGCCGGATCTGCTCCGATACCGAATTTAGGGGTAGGCGTGAGACAGGGTGGCACTCTGGTAACAGGCGAGCTCAACGTGAGTCCTGGAACTCCGTTGCAAATGGAAATATTTCTGGACGAACGATCCTCACCGATTTACGGTCTTCTCGTCACTTATATGCAAGTCACCGACACCAAGAGTCAAGAAGAAACGATCATTTTCAATGGGTACGCGATCGGTAACAAAAAAAAACACAAAACAAAAATTCTGCGGAATTTCCAGCCTCTAACGAGGGTTCGTCGATCGTTTCAGATGTTCCGTTGATCCCTATCTTTTCGAAAACTTCAATACGGTGGACGGTGATTTTCTGACGGCCAAATTCCGCGCTTTCAAGTTTCCGGAGAGTACGTACGTTCAATTTAGAGGCACCGTCAACGTCTGTCTCGACAAATGCCAAGGGGTGAGTCTTTTTGGTATTTTTCTAGCTTTTATTTGCAAAATCTGGCACTGGGTAACATGCGAACGTAATTGATTATCAAGGCGGAATAGAACACGATTCGGCCAGCATAAAAATATATTTAAGGAGGTTGGAGCGTTAGCCACAATCCAAGAATAAATATAAAAGGAAGTATATGTTATTGTCTAGACTTTACTGAGCTTTTACGAATTTTTTGAATTTTTTTCATCGGCTCAAACAGCTGACATAAAAAATAGTTTGATGTATGTAGTTTTACGTGCGGTTAGATGGGCAAGACGTTCATGCTACTGGTAATGTAATTTTTTTGGCTGTTTGTCACCAAGATAATCCAATTATCTATTATATAAAAGCTATTAGATATATCGAAAAAAATTCAAATGAGAACTATGCAGAGAAAGTAATTTGCTACAAAAAAGTCATAAGCCGGGAAATATATTTTTTTTTGTTTAAAAAAAAATCTATTTATTTTACTTCATCCACCTATAGCTGAGAAAGAGTTGAATTTTCGGGCTCGGCTTATAAGACTTTTTTGTAGAAAATTACTTTCTCTACAAAGTTCTCATCTGAATTTTTTTCGATATATCTAATAGCTTAGGCGTTACAATCGCTTGAATAGATATTTTGCACAATATTCACTTGAAATAATGATGCCGCTGAAACGGTTGAATTTACGGCCATGGCTCAATGAACTTTATTGTGGAGTACCATATTTCCTACGAGAACCCACTTGGAAAGTATCGCGATATCAAAATTCACGGAATGGTAATACTAATAATGAGATAAACATTTTTTTCAATGTTAATCAATCATGGGAAACCTTCAATTTTAATTCGCGACCTCTAAATATTTTTTGACAACACCCCCCTTTCACGAAACTTCGTTTTTGGGTACCAACTAAAGGTTTTCGGGCACGATGGGTAAAAAAAAAGTAGCCCTGAAACGAATCACCCTAATATATATATTCTTCTTTTAATTGTAATTTGTTAATTAAATAAACAATTAAATATATATATATATATTTCAACGTTAACGTGTATGTCAAATTTCAATATACTATATGTATGTACTGTTTTTATATAAAAAGGTGTTGTTTATGATCTCGCCCCAAAAAACCCACGTTTCGATTATCCGAACTTTTGATTATCTGAACTAGTCTCGGTCCCAATTGGTTCGAATAATCGAGGTTCTACTGTATATTCACTATTGAACCATCAAGGTTTGATGAAAGAGTACGAATCTTGGCTGGCGAATGAAGAGCGTTGCTGCCAACCTCAATGTCCGCGAAGCTGCCGTATTTCGGCAATACTCAATATTAATTAATGGTCATAAATAATAATCTCGTGACATAAGTATAAATAGGCATAACTTTAAATGACTCAAAATGCCATTCTGAGGTGTATAAAACATTCGCTGACGCAGTTTTTTTCATAATAATCATCGAAAATGTTATACTTTTTACAGTAGTAACACAAAAGTTTTTCTTGTTTACGTAATAAAAATATAAAAATGCATAATTTTGTTATTCAATTATATATTTTAAGAAAACTTAGTTTTCTTTAAATTTTCTTAAACTTATCTACAGCACAAATATATACCTAGAATGCATTTTTTTGAAGTTCATTGAAGAAGAAAAATTCACAAACCGTCATTTGACGCAACTGGACCGCTTCAACCTCCTTAAAGTTTTTGGAATTTTTGTCAATAAAACAGTTGTACCAAATGACTTGTCTACCAATCGACTTATGATATTATCATAGTCGATATCCAGCGACTAGTGGATCGACAACTACCGGATATTCGTGGTTAAAAAAAAATAACTAATCAATTTACCACAGAGAACTGTAACGAAAAAAGGAAATGTATTTCCCGTTGATTATTTTGCAAATTTAGAGGAAATTTGACCTAGCCATGGAAGAAACTCGAAGTTCTTATTGAATTTTCTGAAAAAAATAACTGAAATTTTTTTCGAAAACTATCATGTAGACAATTGTTGATAATTATAAGGCAACATGTGTGTGGCTCACTCACAAAAAATTGTTAGCAGACGATTTTAGCATAAATAAAACATTTTCTTGTTTGTTTTTGTTTATGGCAGATCGAGTGCAGCAACGGCCACATTGGATTTGGCAGAAAAAGACGAGCCATATCGATGTCCGGACCCGAAACGAACAAAGTATTCGAAGTTACGATGTCGACGTTCATCAAAGTCGATTTTCAGGGTGACGAAGTAGTAGATCAAGGTAGGTAGCCACTGCTGCTCGAAGATAAGTTGGTGACTTTTAAAAAAAATGTAAATCGTAAAAAATCCCTGCAAATGTCCGTCGTTCATTATTTATTGGTACTCTGACTATATCGATTTTTTAAATTTATTAATTAAACAATAAATTATTCATGCTCATGTAGATTGTCCATTAACTTAACCCATTAACGCCCAAGAATCGCGATTTTTTCCTTCATTTTCAAGCCAGATTTTTATTATATAAAAAAAATCATAAAAAATGAAGAGATACGTTCCCTAGTATTTTCGAGGGTGCTCTTTCAGAATCTGGGGTCAAAATCGGGTTTTGTCCATTAGGAAAAAAATATGGCGGCTTTTAAACAACAAAAAAACAGGAAAAATCGATGACACTTTTTTTTTTTTTTAAATTTTCACCTCGAAGCCGTTGAAAATTCCGGTTTTTTTTTCAACCATGGGTGCATAGAATAGTGACGATTAAACAATCAATTTTTTTAATTCGTCGTTGTCAACATTTTCACACCCAAAATGGCGCTTTTCACCCCCTGAGTGACACGAAAAATTTTACGCTCGGTGTCCCAAATGAAAGGTAGTTGGATTTGGACGAAAATTGATACTCAGAGGTTTTTGAGGTCGCTGATTACGATTCTGTTCTCAAAATTCCGAAATTCAAAATGGCCGATCCAATATGGCGGACACAAGTGCAAAAGTTCATTTGAATTGGATAAAACGTGGCACTCGGGGGTTTTCGAGGTCGCTGATTATGATTCTGCTCTCAAAATTCCGAAATTCAAAATGGCGGATTCAATATGGCGGACACAAATGCAAAAGTTCATTTGGATTGGATAAAACATGGCACTCGGGGGTTTTCGAGGTCGCTGATTATGATTCTGCTCTCAAAATTCCGAAATTAAAAATGGCGGATCCAATATGGCGGACACAAATGAAAAAGTTCATTTGAATTGCACAAAACGTGGCACTCGGGTGTTTTCGAGGTCGCTGATTATCATTCTGCTCGCAAAATTCGAAAGCCTTTGGGTATTTAAATACCTTCTAAAAATATTTTTAACCGTCCATGTTATCGTGTAGACCATCTCGAAAAATGTAATTTCAAGCAAAACGCGCTTGAACCAACCTGCGCCTGAGCCACTCCCTCAAAAGTATAGAGAACAGTAATAATTAATGTGAACATAGTTTTTTTTTAATGCTGCAATCATGGAATGCGATCCTGATTGATAACAAGATCGGACTTTACCCTAATGTTTAAAAAAATCATTTGATCATGTGGTGGATTGAACCCTCCTTTCACTTCTGGTATTTCTACACTAATTTGATTCTGGTATGTGAATATTTAAATTATTGCATAAATCCACATAAGTATATCGTATGCGTTAGACCAAAATTTTCAACAAAAAAATTCATTCCTGTTCATCTTGATCTCGATCTACTAAATTCTTCCCTGCAATTTCCAATTGATGAGAATTTATCAGAACAAGCCAACCGGAATTCAACAAGGCCTAGTTTCGTTTTCAACCTATAAATTCAGCAGTTTGCCATCAGGATGGAATTTGAATATTAAAAATGTTGAGTGGTCGAAACCGAAGACAACAAAAGAAAATCGTGTTGAGGCTGGGATGAAAATAATCAAATCAATTCGGACGATTTACTTTGGTTTATGAGTTAAGAGAGAAAAACATTTTTATGTATAAACGGATTATACGAATGAACAACCGATAAAAATGAGTTCTTGGTGAAATTTATAGTAGCTGTGTTCGAGACAAGGCGGTCTCCAAGACTGATCGAACAGTCGTTAAGGATGTATTGCCCGTACATTCCCTAGCAAAAGTCGGTTTCGGTGAGAATTTTGGGTACTTTGCGATAACATTGAAATCTGAAAAAAATCAACCGTACTGAAGATGCTAAGAACATTGCTTTTGAATAATAAGAATACCAAAAAGGTATAAATGAATTGTTTAAACAAAAGTTTCTTCAAAAAATCTGCGGTAAACTTGATTTTTCGTGTCATTAAATGAATTATGACATTTTTCTGAATACATATGATTTTCAAAAGAATTTTCTCTCTATTTCGAAAACCCCGTTTTTGGAACTTTTCAGAAACTTTTGAATACCCCGCACACTTCTCGGATTCAATATGGAACATTGCTCCGAAAACAAATTTAAAATTTGTGACTCTTCATCCAATTTTTTAAATTAAAAAAATTAAAATTAAAATAGAAAGAAAATTCTAAAAAAAAGTCATACCTATTCAGAAAAATCTACGAATTCATTTTATAATATAAAAAAAGTAGTTCACCGGACGTTTGTTGAAAATTTTTTTTTTTTTCAACAAAACGACAATTTTTTTTTTTTTCAACTTTTTTGCCTTATTATTACCGGAAACTATAATGTTCTTAGCATCGTAAATGTGGTTGATTAAAAACAAAATGTAATCTCATCGCAAAGTACTCAAAATTCTCGTCGAAACTCGCTTTTGGTAGGGAATGTACGGGCAATACATCCTTAAGGCGTTAGGCCACAGTAACGGGTATAAAATCATGTGCGAATTTAACCATTTTTTCGTATGAAAAAGTGATTCACTCGTAAAATTAACTACACATCTATTTAGTATGAATATCAAGCTGTTAGAATTTTTTTTTTTTTTTTCGATGTGCAAAATGTCCGACTACCAATATTTTCTTTTGTTATCTTTTTTTAGGCGCTCCGCGGCGTGACATTTAGCATCCACAATTATTTACCTAGAACAAAAAACAAAAATTCTCGTCAATCTACACTAGAATACCTAGAGAAGTACGTACGGAATTTAAAAAATATCGTTTTATTCAAAAGTTGTAGGTATTGGAACTTAAGGTTGGAGCGTTAGACACAATCCAAGATTAAATTTAATAAAAAATACATTTTACTGTTTAGACTATACTGAGCCTTTACGAATTTTTTAAACTTCGTTCACCACCAAACACCAGAGATAAAAAATAGTTTAATGTATGTAATTTAACGTGCGGTTAGATGGGCAAGACTTTCACACTAAAGGTTGTGTAATTTTTTTTTGTTATTTAGCACCAAGATAAACCATTTGTAACAACGGAATAACGCAAACTGAACCTTTGTAAACATTTAGAAAAAAAAAATCCTCATCTTGCCCATCGTAAATCATGGGCCAATAATCCCGTGACGTAAATATGAATAGGCATAATTATAAATTACTCAAATTTTAATTGTGAATTGTATAAAACATTCGTTGTCGTAATTTTTTCATCATGATCATCGATAATGTTATACGTTTTCAAGTTGGTAGTAACACAAAAGTTTTTCTACTTTACGTAATAAAAATATTAAAATGCATAATTTTGCCCTTTAAATATATATTTCAAAAAATTAGCATATACAGAATAAAACTGTACCTCGTATGCATTTTTTTGAGGTTCTTTGAAAAAAAAAAATGAATAAATCGTCATTTGACTCAACTGAATAGCTCCAACCTCCTTAAGAAATGAATTTTCAGTGAAAAATTTCGTTATAACTGCTCGCAAACTGCTCATAAAATGAAAATTTTCCGATTAATCAGAAATTCCGTACGTACTTCTCTGCGAAATGCAATTAGGAACATAACTTTTAAATTTGCATGAACGTAAAATTTAAATCGAGTGAAAATTGTTGAAGTTATTTGTCACGGCAATTGGAAAAAAGCTGTTTCGAGAAGTTTCGAGTAATAGGCCATTTCGTACATCGAAAAAAAAATTCTAACAGCTTGATAATCATACTAAATAGATGTGTAATTAATTTTATGAGTGAATCATTTTTTCATACGAAAAAAAATGTTAAATTCGCTCATGATTTTATACCCGTTACTGTGGCCTAAGGCTTTAAGCTGTGGTCAGCTGCCTGTACAATAGGGCGTTGATACTCGCTGGAGTTAATCACCAGCCATGAAAACTCAAACTCCGCGAACTGTATGTTGGTAACTTGGAACTCAAATGGATGGTTAGATCATTGATTCCAACAAATCGAATGCAAAATAACCAAATCAGTATTTTTTAGCATTATTGACAATCAAATCACCATTCAAATTTTAACTCTGCCCCGTCTGTTCCCTAAATACGATGTACGCTTTGCAGCGCGGTCGGAATTCATCAGGAAAGGCAAGAACCGGACAAACGAGCGATCGGTCATCGGCGAGGAGATAAGAGAGCAGTTCATTTACAAGGAACAATTATTCTCGAAGAGTGGATCGAGCAGCCCGAGTCTCCAGCATCCGACCTGGAATTGCCTTTTCGCCTTTCTCTGCCTGTTAGCCTATTTGTAACTCCCGAAAAGTTGCGCTAAATAACACGGACTTCACCACAAGAAGAGAAAAGCAAAAGGCCGCAACTTCGAACCGCTCACGTGATACCAAAATGAATGAAAATCAATTCGCAAGGAGCGGCAGCTGCGGAAAGCCAATACGTTTAAAGAGCTATCAAAAAAAGTTGAGCCTTGTATCGAGTGCTCGATAAAGGTTACTGAAAATAAATACCGCGCGAACGAACGACCACAACGGTTCGCACTATCTTAATACAACGAGGGGAATTCAGCAGACATTCGAGGATCTCTCTGCGCACTGCGACCGCCATATTTTTTCTATAAAGTAAATTGTTTTTTTTTCTTTTTTCGTTCGAGTGAGAAAAATGGCCTTTGCGGGCGGAGAGATTCGAGGACCTAGTCGTACGACATGCGTAACAATTAACACACGCGAAACGGACACACGAGCGCAATACTAATAATTCGATCGACTATCGCTTATTTTTAATCGTGTTTCGATTATTCGCGCGTGTCCTTCGTGTATCTGAGGATCGACTCACGCGCCTGTGAGATAACTGGTAATAAAGTGAGAAAGTAAACAACATAAAAAAAACTAAGGGGTGGATTACGTTATTCGACGACCTGAGAAATCTCGAATCTTCGATATTGTATGGGGCCGTCCATATATTACGTCATTCTAAATTTGGGGGGGGGGAGGTTCGTCTGCGGATGACGGTAAATGATGGATGAGGGGGGGGGGGCGTTTCGAAATTGACGTCATTCTTGTGATACCAGATGCTTCAAAATGTACAATAGTATATTGTACAACTAGAGTGGTTTCCCCGCATGAGTGATGAAAAATATTTTGCAAGTACCTAATGGTATTAATTATTGAACTCATTATTTATTTATTTATTACATAAGGTTTGTCTACATTATATTCGAGAACTTCAAATAACAGCGTACCTATGAAAATAGTTCGATCGAGCCAAAATGAATATGGGGAGGATACGGAGATATTACCCGTGATCCAGGATTTGCAAGAATGGGTGAAAACTCCGTGGGAGCTATCCAAAGAAAACTAAAGAATAGGGAAGAATAATATTATTATATTAATGAAAATTGCCAAAGTACAAAATAATAAAAGATGATTCTATAACAAAATGTGGGAGCCATCCAAAGAAAACTAAAGAATAGGGAAGAATAATATTATTATATTAATGAAAATTGCCAAAGTACAAAATAATAAAAGATGATTCTATAACAAAATGTTTTAATGTTACCCAATTTTTCTCAAATCCGCAAATGTTTTAATTTTGCCAAACTGGTAATGACATCAGTTTTGCGAGAGCGGGGGGTCATTAGGAAATGACGATAGGATGATTGTAGGGGGGGGGGGGGGTCGAAAATCAGCAAACATCGATGACGTAATATATGGACGGCCCCTATGTAGATATAAATAGGCATACATCGGATGAGTTACTAGAGATTGAAAACTTTCGGCGATATCCAACATGCTACAAATGCGGCTTTGCGGAAAGTTTCTCGAAAAATAATTCCTCAAATGACAATTTTCCGATTTCTCGACAACAATTGCCCGAATAAACAATTTCTCAAATACGATTTCGCGAAAGAACAATTCCCCGAAAACAATTTCCAAAATGAACAATTTCATTTCAATGAACAAAATCAAACGAATTCGGAAAATTGTCCATTCGGGATATTGTTTTCGAGAAATTGTTCATTCGGCAAATTACGTACGATAAATTGTTCCTTCGATAAACTATCTTCGGGAAATTGTATTAGAGAAATTGTCATTCGGGCAATTGTTTTCGAAGGTATTTTCCACAAACGGCGAATGCGCACAGGTCTTCGTTGGAAAATGTTACGTGCCCAAATGGGGAACATTTTGGACACGTTGCTTATCAAAAATAATTATTTCTTTTCGGAAATGTCTAGCTCATTGCCTGCCAAGGCCGAATTTGGCCCATGCAATTTCTTTCTGTTCCGGAAATTGAAATCACACTTGAAGGGGGACCATTTCGGCACTGTTCCCGAAAGCTATGGAGGACACGCCTAGCAGCTTAACAGTAAATCATTTCATTCATCGTTTCAACGAGTGGGAGTACCGTTGGCAGCAATAATATTTAAGTTTGCATCGTTTGAACGCAACGAAAGTTTCGTAGCCCAATTGTTTTGGCACCATTAGCCCTCCAAAATCCCTTAAACGCTTTTCAGGATCCTTATTAGAGATCTGCAGACTAAATTTGTGAGAAAATATTCCGGATAATAATGAAAATGAGGAATGATTGAGATGTTTACACATCACAGTGTGACATTTAAGAAAAATCGATTTTTTTTAGTTTGCCTTATCCGATAGTATAGACGGTTATAAACGTGGACCTGGCATCGCCGATTGATCGTAAGTAGACCATTTGTATGAAAATTCCGCACTCGAAACTTTAAGGCAATAGTCTAGTCCAGAAATTTGACAAAATCGATTTTTTTCCTTCATTTTATTATTCCTTAGAACTTTTTTAATACGCTCGTGAAAACCGTTTATTGATATTTCAAAAATTAGCAGAGTAATAGAAATTATAAGCAAGCTGCGCGCAAAACTCATCTAACGGTATAAAAACTTTGAACGCGTTTATCTCAGACCTATGTTTTTCAAATCGGCGCCCACGATATCTCGATAACTAATTGGCCGATCGAGCTCAAATTTTGCACATACCTTCGGTAGCCTCTTTCTGAGGTCTGGTAGCAGAATTGAGTCGAACAATAATTTTGCCCACATTTTATAACTCGTCGAATACCCGAAAATGTATGAAATATCGTTAATCAAAGTTTAACAGGCCACCATTTTGTGACAAAATTTTTTTCAGTACAGGGTGCGCCAGAGAAACTTACTTATTTGAAAGGTCAATAAAAACAAAAGTACTTCAATTATTGTTTTAAATTTTTTTTTATTTGAGAATACAATATCCCAATTTTTTTTTCGCGCAGTCTTGAAAATGACATCGGATAAATGGCGACCCCCATTGCGCATACACTGATGAAGTCGATTTTTGAAATTCGTATCCACTCTTTGCAGCATATCAATCGGTATGTTGGCAATGGCGTCGCGAATGTTGTTCTTGAGGTGTGCTACGGTCCGTGGTCGATCGACATAAACCAGAGATTTCAAATAACCCCATAAAAAGAAATCGCATGGAGTCAAATCTGGAGAGCGTGCCGGCCATTGGAGATCGCCTCTGAGAGAGATGAGGCGGTCGGGAAAATGTTGTCGCAACAAATTCATTGAGTCTCGTGCTGTGTGTGCTGTGGCTCCATCTTGCTGAAACCACACGTTCCTAACGTTCATTTCTTCGAGTCTTGGAAGAAAAAATTCCTCGATCATGTTCCTGTAACGAGCTCTCCATTCACGGTAACTGCGCGTTCGTTTTCTTCAAAAAAATAAGGACCAATTATTCCCATTACCGACATCGTACACCAGACAGTAACTCGCTCACAATTAAGTGGCTTCTGGTGAAGCTCTCTGGTTTATGTCGATCGACCACGGACCATAGCACACCTCAAGAACAACATTCGCGACGCCATTGCCAACATACCGATTGATATGCTGCAAAGAGTGGATACGAATTTCAAAAATCGACTTCATCAGTGTATGCGCAATGGGGGTCGCCATTTATCCGATGTCATTTTCAAGACTGCATGAAAAAAAAAATGGGATATTGTACTCTCAAATAAAAAAAAAATGTAAAACAATAATTGAAGTACTTTTGTTTTTATTGACCTTTCAAATAAGTAAGTTTCTCTGGCGCACCCTGTACTAATTCTGCTACCAGTGCTCAGAATACTCATACAGATTGAGAATATATATATATTTTTTTTCAGATGCATACATCACCCAGAGTGGGCGCCGATTGAGGCGGTTTTCGACGGACCATGTTGTAAAAAAATAAAAAACTACATGAAAATATTTAAAATAATTTTTTTTAAATGTAGATACATTCTCAAAGGAACAATAAATACATATGTAAAATTTCATCAAGACAACTTCAACGGTTTAAAAGTTATTGCAACCCAAAAATGACGTGAAAAATCTCGTTCTAGATCAGACTACTGCCTTAAGCGCGTATTTCTCGAAATGTCGTTTTTCAAAACGGTGTACACTCTCAAAGAAAGAGTTTTCAAGCTATCCGTCTCAAACTCCCGAAAATAATGGGCTAAATTCGATACTTTTTTCAAACCGCCGCCATTTTGTCAATTTTGATTTTAAAAAAACCTCGATAGCAAGATAACGGCTTTTATACTGAATAATGACCTTTTTACATATTTTGTTTCAGACAATATTTCACGACCACAATCGTGTACACCGTGAGCACTCGTTTTTTTCGAAGACTTTTTCAACCGTTGAAATTATAAATAAAACCACATTTAAAAATTTATTTTCTCTCCTTCATGAGTGCTTTGATTTGACATTTAAAAAATTAGAATAATTAGCGTGTTTTAACGCTTTAAAAACAATCGAGAACATCAGCTATTTTTCAACCCGTTACACTGTGATGATTCCTTTAAAAAATCTAACGTTTCGACACTGTTGTGTGATCAACGGCTAATGATTCTGCAATTTCAGCTAGCGTCTAACATGAGTCTTCGTGAGGTAATGCCTCCAATTCAACGCACCAAAATCGCTCATTATTTTTGACGCGACTAAACCAATCTCTGCGTGTTGTTTCCGACAGAGCATGGTCGCCGTACATCTCAAAAAGAAATCCGCTGCTTCAGCTACAGATTATGGTAAAATAAAGTAGTCCAGTAAAATTCCCCGCAAATACTATTTTTTGGCATGAAATTCGACATGTTTTTTTTTTCATACGGTACTATGAAAAAAAATTGTTTACACTTCGACGAAATGACACACACTGAATTTCAAGCTTGCTTATAGTACTTCTCTATAGATGCGTTACCATCGTCAACTACACGCACCGTTCTGATAACACCATCTACTGGAAAACAGCGAGAACTTATAGAAGGTCCTAGAAAAAAATTCAAAAAGAATTTTCGTTGCATTCCAACGATACAAACTTCAACATCGTTGGCAGCGATGTGTTCAGTCAGAAGGATCATATCCTGAACGAGATAACATTTCTTTATGATTCGCATGAATTCACAATTTTTTCAAAACTCAATCTCGTTACTTTCCGGGCAGACCTCGTACACGCTGGATAAACCTTGGAAAAAATATATTAGGTGTACAACTTAGTTCGGTCCGTTTTCAAAAGATGGCTCTAGGTGCAATAAATGGTTGACGGCAACAGCTGATTTTTGCTGTATCGTGAAGTATCAACATCTCTTAACCAAATATCGTTTACAGACCTTTGAGTTTTGCGCATCAAGTCTAATTTTTACTGCGGTGAAAATGTCGAATTTCGTCCCGAATAAGCACCATTTGCGGGAAGTGTTGATTTTCTGTTTCAATTGGAAGAAAAGTGCAGCTGAAGCCCACCGATTGCTTGTGGGACCATCACGGCGACCAGGCACGAGTCCATAATCTTTCAACATGACAACGGTCGGCCTCACGTTGCTATTGTGGTTAAAAACTATTTGGAAAATAACGGGTAGGAAATTCTGGTTCACCCGCCTTATAGCCCAGACCTTGCCCCTTCTGACTACCATTTGTTTCGATCGATGCAGAACGGTCTAACTGGAATACGCTTCACGTCACATCAGGGTATAGGCGTCCGAGGTAATGTGGCGTCGCTGGCACCTCCGGCTCGGGTCGTCGTCCTAGCGCGGCGCTCCGATCACTTTTCACCAAAAAAACCAGGGGAGAAGGCAATCTACAAGTTTGGATATAACTCGAACCTTCCTTGGCGCGTCCTCTCTCACTACACGTGTGGCTACTTGTTAAGACAGCATTATTTAACTAAGTAAATAAAGTTAACTCATTACTGCTTATACAAACTGTGGAGTTGAGTCATATCATTCACCCTGTGACCCTGAAATCTCCATAGTAACTTTCGTGGTGGCGCCGCGCAGCGGCTGCCGGTGGCAAAACTTGGATTGGCGCATGGCGGTAAAGTCAAACCGGCACTAACACGAAAGAGCTAGGCTTGAGCAAGCATCATCGATTGTAGATCTCACATTGTGAATGAAATGTGTTTGTAAATAAAATAAAATAATGTGATGGAACTAATAACCATTACTTGCGGATTTCAATGTATCCTCATGACTTCCTTTCGCCCTAAAAGCATATATATATAGGTACGTGACGAAGAGAATGTTAATGAAATTGCGTACATTGGCTGCACACATTTTTTTTCTCTGCCGTACAACAAAATTTCTGTTTAAATTATTATTTGCATCGGAAATTTATATAAAGGATGTTGTAACATAGGCAGAAAACTTTCGATAGTCATCATGTATCGGAAGTTCGCGAAATTGTTGCTGGTTTGAAAAGGCCTGTGATGGGAAAAGTTCTTCCTCAAACACGCGTCAACAATCCCAAATATGACGTGAAGGCTGTTTTTACAACGTAAACATCACACGCGGTGCTGTCATTCACGCAAACACCTGATTTAAATGGCGACCGGCGTACTGCACTAGCAGACGAAAACCAATCCAAGTTTTGTTAAACTCGCCGCAAGGGCTGCGCCACTAGAGTTACTTCGGAGGCCTATCAAAAATGGGCTCGATTCATTCTTGGCTTCAGAAGATGAACGCTTCCTCCGCGACGGAATTCATAAATTACCAGAAAGATGGGGAAAAGTAGCGGCTAGCGATGGACAATATTTTGATTAATGTATTAATTCATTTTATCATTCAAATAAGTGGGTATTTTAAGCAAAAAACGTACCGAACTAAGTTGTACACAAAATATTTATTAAAATCTTTGGAATGCCGAAAAAGAATTGTACAAAATGGAGGAACACCCGACCGGAATCACATTCTGAAAACTCCGAATTTACTTTCCGGTATGGGGGCATTCAAGGACGCGGCCAAGCTGAAACCGATGACGCGTCTCGTGTCCGCGGGGTCGATGACCCCATCGTCCCAGAGTCTAGAAGAGTGAGAAACGAAAGGAAGATAAACATAAAGGTTGATTTTGCAGTCACAGCAGAACCAGCGTGTTTACCACAATAAAGTCTCTCTTTACCTCGCGCTGGAATAGAAAGGACTGCCCTCGTGTTCGAACTGCTGGATTATGGGATTCTTCAACTTTGCCTCGTCCTCTTCCGTCCATTCTTCGCCACTGCGAGTCCTTTGGTCCCGGGCTATTTGGGCCAACACACTGGCTGCCTGTTCACCCCCCATCACGGATATTCTGGAGTTTGGCCAGGCGTAGAGGAACCTCGGGGAGTAAGCTCTGCCGCACATTCCTGTAGGACAATCCTTCGTAAATAAAATCCAAATCAACCAAAACGAACTCAACCAGCAACGCGAGGAGAGAGAAAGGTCTCCATGTGGAAAAGAATTGCGGTGCGGAACAAACGCGGTGAATGAAGTCTATCGAACCGTAATTTCCGGCTCCGTGAGAGCCTCCAATGATCACTGTGATCTTCGGTACTTTGGCGCATGCCACGGCCGTTACCATTTTTGCCCCGTTCTTCGCTATCCCTCCGGCCTCCGCGTCCTTCCCGACCATGAACCCTTGACGAAGGAAAAGAAAGCAGTGCGTTACTTTAACGTCCGTTGAATTGGGGTTCCGTAGCTTGCATGTAATTGAGTGAGATAGCGGGGATTCGGACTCCACTCGAGGAAGCTCGAGCGTTCAACCGATGAATGTTGGACACTGATTTACGGTATTCCTTTCACGAATCCGAATATTTAACAATTGAATGATTTTCGTCTATCATTGAGTAAAAATACATCCTAGTGTACTGGTAAAATTTCAAGCCGAGTTAACGAACTTTTAACGAAAAATTACGAAAAATCAATTAAAAATCGTCTCGTTTATACGGCACTTTATGGAGATAACACGCTGGCGATATTTATATCTTATAATTTATACACACTAAATAACTCTAGATACCTGATATAAAGATGAAAATATCAAGTACCTGGGGTGCTATTATAGGCACTTAAAGCCTTAGGCCACTCTGGAGGCCAAAAAAATAGGCTTTGTGGGGATTTTTTTATCAGAAAAAGTACAAAATAAATCGAGATTACAAAAATGGGTGTTTATAATACATATCAAGGGTGTTTATCATACATATCAGTACATACATATACAGGGTGTCCCATTTTAATCTTACACCTGAATTTTCTCGAAAAATATTGCTCTGACGAACTATTGTGTGGAACAAAACTTCTAGGGATTGAAGGGGGACGTTTGAAAAAAATTTATTTGAGGAGCCAAAATTCAAAATGGCGGCGTTACAAAGGCTGACATGTTTTTTTCAAACGGAAACATAACTTTTTTTTATTGCCAAAAAATTTGTCAGCTGAAAACTAAAAACTTTTGTTGAAAAAAATTTTTGACAAAGTTCATAGTTTTCAAGTGAGAACGTTTGATAAAGTTCATAGTTTTCAAGTTCTGGGTAACGCGAATGGTCTGCAACAGACTCAGCCATGCAACCTCCTACGCTTTGGCTAACGCAAATGCCGGTGGTAGGGACAATTAGACTAAATGTCTCACGGCAAGCCGCTCAATGTTGTATTTTCGAATGTATGACCACTTGAACAAAAAAAGAATCAAATTTTTTTGTTGAAATTTTTTTTTTTGTTTTTTTTGTTTTCAAATTTGGACGATATTTCATGAGAACATTTTGGAGGAAAATCGATGAAAAATAGTTTTTTTCCATTTTAATAGCGTTTGTGCCATTTTCAGGCCCAAAAACGTGTTTCTTTAAATCCTTGACGAACTTTGATCACGATGGGTAGAAACACACACACACACACACACACACACACACACACACACACACACACACACACACACACACACACACACACACACACACACACACACACACACACACACACACACACACACACACACACACACACACACACACACACACACACACACACACACACACACACACACACACAAATCCTGGATACATCTGAAATAATTGAAAATGATGTTCTCACTTGAAAACTATGAACTTTATCAAAAAAAATTTTCAACAAAAGTTTTTAATTTTCAGCTGACAAATTTTTTGGCAATAAAAAAAAGTTATGTTTCCGTTTGAAAAAAACATGTCAGCCTTTGTAACGCCGCCATTTTGAATTTGGGCTCCTCAAATAAATTTTTTTCAAACGTCCCCCTTCAACCCCTAGAAGTTTTGTTCCACACAATATTTCGTCCGAGCAATATTTTTCGAGAAAATTCAGGTGTAAGATTAAAATGGGACACCCTGTATATCGGTATTGTATCATACATTACTGTATACAATAATTTTTTTTAAGCGATTAATTTCAAAATCTCGGCTGTGCAGCGTTTATCTCAAAACTGCATTTTTAAAGTTGGCCGAAAACATAACTCAGACAATTTTCAACCGATTAACTTAAAAAGTTGAAGATATATATTGAAAAATACATTGTCTATGGAAGTACGTAGGATTTTTTTTATATTGCATAGGTCATTTGTTATTAACAATTATCTGACGATTCTTTAGGCAAATTTTTGGAACGTGATAGATTTCGTGAGATAATTGTTAATAACAAATGAACTATGCAATGTAAAAAAAAAATCCTAGGTACTTCCATAGACAATGTATTTTTCAAGATATATTCAACATTTCAAGTGAATCGGTTGAAAACTGTCTAAGTTATGTTTCCGGCCAACTTAAAAGATGCAGTTTTGACATAAAAGCTGCACAGCCGCCATTTTGAACTTAATCGCTTCAAAAAAAATATTGTATACAGTCACTGATATGTATGATAAACACCCTTTTTTGTAATTTTGATTTATTTTGTAGTTTTGCTGAAAAAAAATCCCCAAAAAGCCTATTTTTTCGGCCTCCATACTGAGAAAAAAAAATCATTGATCCAATATCATTGGTGTTATTGAATGAAATTTCGTTGATCCAATTGTAAAATTGTTGGTTTAAATGATCGGATTTATTAGTCCAAACAAAACGCTATTGACTTCATCAACATGATAAAATTGAAAGTTTTTTTTTTCATTTAAAAGATATATTGTTAGCCGAGTACATTATATTATTGAAACAATCTAAAAAATTATCGCGAACAAATTATATACTTTTGAATGCAATTTCTGCAACGAACGAAAAAAGCGTTTCAATTTATAACATGATCATTGTTGATTCGAGTACACAAGAAAAATTGAATTTCCCTCGTTTGATTCAAACAAAATTTCTATTGAGTAAATATGTTATTTTATTGTTTTCACCGTATCCGATATTGATTTCATGTACATTATTCGTTGAAATATTAATATTTTATTTTGTTTCAAAAATATTAAGCAAATGTCTGAATTGGTTAAAAAATTATGCGAAAGTAAAATTTGTTTCTTGCACATTTGGCTGAAAAAATGCAACCAAATTATGGCCGAGCGCCACCGACATTATAGGTGTGAGGAAACCCGTAGTTCTCGGAGTAACCGCTAGAGGCCGCACGCGCGCTCGTTTCTCGTAAGCGTAGCGCGAACCGAAAATCTACTTAAACGCTGGAGAAACTCTAAAGAGTATCGCTTCTTGGCCTGTGGCTAAGATCAAAGTGTAGTATCTGTTCTAATCAGTTGAATATCTGATATTCTCTCCATGGATATTCCATTGGATATCTGATATTCTCTCCACTAATATCGTGGATGATCATTCTAATGCTCACTTTTTATTTAAGATTTAAAACAAATTGAAAAACTTACGTCCCATGGCATATTCGTTTCGACGTAGTAAAGAAATAATTGATTCTATGGATTATATTTTTGTACGAAATAAAAAATCTCTGTAGCAAGCGCATAATTATTTCATCCAATACATCTACGGATTGTATACAGAATGATTTCAATAGGATATAATTTTATTTGAAGGATAATGTAGATATTCCGAGAACAGAAGAGCTTTTTCAAATAAAATAATATGTTATTTGAATGAATCACATTTTCCAATATTTTGTAGTATTGAAACCATCTCATATATCGGTGGCGCTCCGCAGCAGCACATTTATTTGGATCAACCAATATATTTTTTTGATTCAATTGGTTTTTTTTTCTCAGTGTAGAATGGCCTAACGCCTCAATGAGTCTTGTACTTGTCATTGAGATCAAAATCTACTCGAGCAAAATTACAATCAACTTCATCAACAATATAATAAACTTGAACAACAAATTGTTGTTCAAGTTTATTCCCCGCACCAGGTGCCCGCCACAGAAGGTCAAGCGGGCTCGCTGCGCACACATTGAAAACGTATTTTGACGCTCTGGCAAAGTAGCCCCAAAAACTGTCAAAGTTACCCTGAATGTCAAAGTACGGTATTGCCCCGTTTAACGGTATTCTTTCGGACTTTTGAGCGTTCTGATTATTCAAAGTTCGGAATGTCCACCCGGCCCCTCGGTCGTGCCGAAATTACAAGAGTTCCCAATGGCGACAGAACCATCACGCGAGACACGAATTTCTGAACGAACCTGTGATATTTTGAAGGAAAACAAGTGGAATCTTTCGCTGTGCGCACAACTGAACAAAGTGTGCTCCCTTGAGGGCACTCTCGGAGAAAATGACCCCGTTATTGGCAACGATGCCCACCGGATAGCCGTGAATTCTCGCAAAACCCGTGACCAAAGTGTCGCCGTATTCCGCCTTGAATTCGTGGAACCTCGAGCCGTCGACCACTCTCGCGATTACTTCCTTCACGTCGAACGACTTCTTCAGATTGCCACCGACGATTCCGTAAACCTCGTCAATCGGGTGCACCGGCTCCTGGAAGTCTCTGTCGAGCGTCACGTCCGGGATGCTCCGCGTGTTCAGATTTTTCACGATACGACGCGCCAAATAGAGGGCGTGCTCGTCGTCGACTGCGAAATGATCGGTAACCCCGGATGTTCTATGTATATATCAATAATATTCCATTTAAATGAAATCCGTACACGAACGTGGATTGAAAGGATTCCTATGTGATTGCGAGAAAACTTTTCTTAGCCTAACGAAGATTATTTTTAATCATACGCCTTCTTACTGAAGGGTGCCTCAAAATGACCTGGAAGTTTTAACTGCGCGCTATTTTTTTGGAAGCAAACATAGAATACTAATCTTTGACTTGGCCACCGATAATCCAATAATCTTGAATTGGCCACCAAGATCGTGCGATTTGACGCCATTGTACTGAATTCTTTGGGGTTTCCTGGAAGGAAAAGTGTATGCCAATGATCCACAGACCATTCCGGAGCTCAAGGAAGCAATTGGACGCATCATTAAGGGGCTATACCAGTGTGACACTTTCAACAAATCGATTTTTTTGTTGCCTTTTTCGACATTTTATAGTTTCAAGAATATCATTATCATTTATATCATTTTATCTTGCAAAAATCGATAGTTAAATCTTTAAACGCGTTTTTCTCGAAATGAGATTTTTCAAATTTGCTGACATTGTAACTCAAAGAGCAATTATCCGATTGACTTGAAATTTGAACTGAGTCCTCTTGAGTCCTCTTGACTTTACTCTACAATGACGTAGGATATTTTTGATTGGATGAAAATTGACGATTTGGCATTGAAAAAAAACGACCATTTTATAGGCAAGAAAACAGACTTTTTTTCATAACTACGCCATTTTGTTAGATTTTGATATTTTTCGAAAATCCTACGTCATTGTACAGGAAATACCTTCCAGTTTAACGAAATTTTTTCCTTTTTCGGTTTCAGCTACTCAATCGGCCGGAATCGTGTCAGCAGTGGAGGAACTTTTTTTGGCGCCTCCGAAGGCAGCGCATAAGTCGCTTGGATCTCAATATTTTTCTATGAAATCATGATGTAATATACGTCAAATATAGCCAAATATATCCTTAATTTTCCGAAACATTTAATTGACTACTTTTCTCCCAAAAAATTCCCGAAAATCACCCAAATTCTCAGCGCTCACACTGGTACAGCCCCTTAAGGTGGGAGCCTGAATTAGAAGGTCCAAAAAAGCGTTTTATTTGGACATTTTTTTAGGAGGGAAAGAAACAAGTGAACCCAGTAAACGTTGAGGTACCTTTCATGTATATTTGCAATGTATAGAAAAAAAAATTCCAATATGAAACAATAAATGAGTGCAGATTTATCAGCCTATTCCATGTGCGTCTTGCCAATGCAGTCCCTAATCGGCGGGATATATGCAGCTCGTAATTCTTGACCGAACCAAATAAACCAATACAATTTTCAATTGTCATATATTTTTATTCTGGGTGAATTAAGAAAAAGCTGAAAAAATCGTGAAATTATAACGGTAAATGTCTAGAATCGAGGCTCCTGACCATCAACGTCAACATTTTTTTGTTTGTTTTGCCATGAGCAGCTTCAATTGCTTTCCACTAATGATATTTCGTTGGCGGAGGCTAACCATTTTTATTAATTTGATAATTTTTTGGTTTTTTAAATTGAGAAAACATGCAACGAAATTGCGGATTTTAAACATTTCGACGTGAATATTGAGGTCAGGGGTAGGGCACACACACATACACATTGTTTGGGTTTGTTTGGGAAATTATCTTCTGCCGAGTTGTATAATCATAAGAAAGTATCCTGAAAAATATCAGCTGGGTGAAAAAATGTTCAACCCCTTTTTGGTCAGGAACCCCGATTGTAGACATTTACCAAAAATACTTTTGCAACGACTTTTTTAATTCACTTAGAAGAGATTTTCATACTGAAGAAAATAAACTTCGGTTTCCTTCAATAGGTCGTTCAGTTTTTTTGCTATCACGCCCGCCAATTTGGAAAAATCGTGAAAATGGAAACTAGAGAAAATGCGCTTCAAAGTTTTCAATAGGAGGAGATATCGATATCATATATCAATCGCTTCTCTGCTTTTGGCCTTGTGTCTTCAAAAATATTTACGATTGGCCTCTGTAACTTTGTAAATATAAGTATGCTTGGATAGTTTATCTATCGATTCAATCAATAAAAAAAAAAAACGATTTTACGGACCTTCTAATTCAAGCTCCCGCCTCAATGAAATTAGTCCGCAATTATGCAAAAATTTTTTCGAACATAACCTCCATGTTTGTACCTAATAAAAATATTCGTTTTTTTTTCAAACGAATAATACGTTTTATTAATAAATTAAAATGTCAGCCCGAGTTAAAACGATTGTATATACTTAGATACAATTATATAAAAATGATATACAATCATATATATTTATATATAGGTTTATACATAATTGTACATAACTCTATACATTCGTATATATAATCCGATATAAATGTACTTCCATCAATTTTGATTTGATAAAATCATACATCGTTCTGCATATAATGATATATGAAGATACTATTTTTATAGGCAATTTATATAATTAGATATAATATCATATACAGTTATATATAATTCAATATAGTGTTGTATATAAGTTTATGTATACGTGAAACTTTTATTTACCGTTTATATATCCCGAGTAAAAATGAACATATATATAAACATATATAATTGTATAATAATCGATCACATACAATTGTATATACCAATATACAGGTGTATTGGTATAGGAATATTGGTATATACAATTGTATACGTTTATATACAAATATATAAAATTCTATCGGGCCAATTTTTGTATACAATTGTATATGATCAATTAATATGCAATTATATATGTTTATATATATTCATTTTTACTCGGTAGGTCATTTTGAGACACCCCATAGTTGTTGCCGCGCCCGCTAGAGGGAACGCGATCGACACCAGCGACACTTGAGTGTAAGACTTATTTTTTTTTTTACAATGTTCCGGACGCTTTTGAGTACGGAGTTTCGTCACCTGTACTCTACCTCCATACTTCCAATCCACCCGCGTATATTTGTTCTGCAGTCTTTATGCAACTACGGCTCACCGGCAGTGGAGGGCGGCGCCTCCTAAATCTTCGGCACTGACGACCTCACCGGTCGAGGCCTGTACCAAGGGCGGCCCAGCCAAAAAGATCGTTCCCTGCTCGCGTACAATGACGTTCTCGTCGGACATTGCCGGCACGTAGGCGCCTCCGGCTGTGCAGCTTCCCATTACCACCGCTATTTGCGCTATACCTTCCGCGCTCATGTTCGCCTTGGGACAAAATACGAGAGACGCATACTAAAGTATTCTTCCATTGTCGTGCATGCTTCGCTGCGAAGGGGGGAGAGATACCTTTGGGCAAGGAACAAATTTGCTGATTTTTATTATTGTGTTTTAAGAGGCAAGATTTATTCACCATTTTTGAGACTTAGGGGAGGTTTAATTAGTACTTTTAGCCGTAACATGGTATTTATTGAATTTATTAATCTTTAAAAATGGCGGCGGTGTGACACGACTTTCTGAACTGCACTTTCAAAACTGGTGTAACGTGCAGCTACAAAACTGGGCCAAGTGCGAGTCAGCCCTCGCTCTATTAGGATTCCGTACATATGACAAATCAACTTTTTCTTTAGGGCACTGAACAAAAAATTCGTTCATCCAGCCAAAATTCAGTTGGTTTAACAAAATGCATCTTTAAATACGTTCAACTTGATTTTTGGTTGGCATAAAACACGTTTTGTCAATCCAACTGATAGTTTTAGTGGTGTGAACTGTAGCTTATTAAGGGGTTACCCGCACTTGCGATTTTGAAAAAATCGATTTTTTTTTAATTGCATTTTTTTGAAGTATAAGTATCTGAGAATATGTCCTGAAAATTTCAAGCCGATCCGAACAAAATTGACTGAGATATGAGCGTTGAAAGAGAAGAATCCGTTGTGTAAACGACCTGAAATTGAAACTTTAAACGCGTTTTTCTCAAAATGGCATTTCGGAAGTCGGTGACCAAGATTACTCGAACACTAATGAACCGATCTTCTTGAAATTTTGCAGGCTTATTTAATACATAAAAATGTAGTCTTTAATCGTTCGATTTTTTTTTTCGAAAAACATGGCCGTTTTATAGCCAAAAAACGGCCGTTTTTTTTCGTTAAAGTCGAACCATTAACTTTGACTGTCCGCCATTTTGTGAAAAATGAATATTTTTTAAAATCCTTCGATTAAAGACTAGTTTATACTTATATTTGACTAAATCCATCCGCATTTTTTTTTCAGATGATCCACTTCGCCGCAATGTTGGTCACCGCAAACCGTGTATATAAAAACATTATTTCATTGACGGCCATTTGCCACCAAACAATGTAATATTTTTCAATAAAAAAATTACTGAAAGTTCTTCAAGATGTGTTCTTTAAGATGGTATATTGATCGATTAAAAAAGTTTTGTAGTTTTCTTTAAAAAAAATTAATGAAAAAAGCCTTTTTTTGCGCTACAAGTGGGGCTAACGTCTTAAGCATGTCTGAGCAACTGTTGAGACAACAAAATTTCGAAACAACAAAATGCATTTTGCACATTCAACGATTTTCTTTTCTCAGTGCGAGATCATTTAATTAGGTAATTCTTTTTTTCGTTCTTAGTTCTTAGGTGTTACTAAAGTGAAACCATATGGGGTGATGATAGCTAAAGAAAGCTTTGTATACTCCTGCTGTAAGCTAATCATGAAAATATACAAAGTTATTGTAATTTTAATATTTACAATACCAAATGACTTATTTTTGGAGTCGGTACCAGCCAATTGCCAATATCGTCACATTTTTCGCAGAGAAAGGAAGCGAAGAAAAATAAAAAAAATATACGATGTACAGTCTTTTTTAAATTTGCAATCTCGTTTATTTCGCGACGTCAATCTCTCGTTCTTGGCTGGCACCGACTCCAAAAATAAGTCATTCGGTATTGTAAATATTCAAATAACAATAATTTTATGTATTTTCATTATAAGTTTATTTTATTATGTATACAATAAATCATTATATATACAACATTATGAGTCGGCGTTTTTAGTATTTGTTGTTTAAGGGGTCTTCTCACTTTAGACGCTAAAAAAGGGTATTTTCATGAATTCTTTTGATAGATTTATATTATAGATATTGATACAAAAGTTGTCACACTTAATAAATACACTTTCGAAATATATTTTAAAAAAATTATTTATCTAAGGCACTTTTTGTAGACGAAAATGGTTGTTAAAAAAATGTCCTATTAAAATTGTACGGCTGCGCTGTTGATGAAATCTCGGAGATCGATCATCCGAAACAAAAAAATAAAACGGTTTTAGATTCAGTATGTTAATGGCTATAGCGCGGATCATATGATTGTTGATATATGCAAAAATAACAAAATGGCGGACATTTTTCGAAAAAACGTGTTTTTTTACCGTTTTTGGCAAAAAAAATATTAAATATGAAAATTTGAAAAAGGCGTATGGGAACCCCATGAAAAAAAAATTCCATTGAATTTTTTATTCAATATTCGGTTCTGGCTCAACATTCTACACAAAATATTCAAATTTCAGGCCAGTAACTCATTCCGTTTACGAGCTAGAGACCCGTGCCGTACGGACGGACAGACAGCAGAGTGACAGCAATAGGGCTCCGATTTGCCCTTTGGTCACGTAACCCTAAAAATGGTGAAGAAATCTTTCCGTTAAAAAAATCATGAAAATCAGCCATTTTTTCCTCGCCTAAACGCATCTTACACCCCCCTCCCCCCCCCTAACGTTGGTCGGAATGGTCGTTTGGAGCCCGCGAAGCTTCCTCTCACCGTTTCGGTTACTCTCCTTGTTTACCTGATTGAAAAAGATTCTCCCGAAGTGCTCTTTGTCGGGAAAAACGTCGGCCTGCCGGGGCAAATTGGCACCGCCGCTGTCGACCAAGTAGACGCAAGGCAGACGATTCTCTCTCGCCACTTCCTGAGCCCGCAAATGTTTTTTCACGGTAATGGGATAGTAAGTGCCGCCCTTGACCGTCGCATCGTTCGCGACCACGAGGCACACGTTCCTTTCCCATAATAATCCGGTTATTCGATTAATTTGACGCATTATTATCGTTATTCAATTAATAAGGTAATTTTGTGAATATTTAGAAAACGAGCTTTCGGAAAAAAAGAGCTGGGCCTCTTTCGGTAATGGTAAATATTCGCAAAATGCCCGACGAAAACAAAAATCAGTCGGGTGATAAAAAAATTCACTCGAGTAATAGTAAATTCAAGTAAAAAAAAATAGTAAATTCAGGTAACAGTAAATGTGGCGAATAACGGGTGGACGAACGGAATTTAATCGCTCTAAAAAACTAGTACGAAATTGTGGGCTTTCGGGAAAAATCCGTTGCAAAAGAGCTGAAATTTTTCCCCCAGGATACAATTTTTTCTCGATGGTTTTAAATCCTCAATAACTTAATTGTAATAGTGATAAATCTTAAACGCCGATTTGAGTATCTACAGTTAGCTCATGTAGTTGACGCATTTTTCAAATTGAATATGAAGAACGGAGAGCATTTAATAAATAATTATTTCCCAAATCTTAATAATTGATACGTCAGCTTTGTCAGCTGAAGCGATGGTCATGAAAAATATATTTCCATTTAAAAATGATGACATGAATGCTCGAAATATAACGGGCTACATGTAGCTATGAGTAGCTATGAAAAAATGGCATTTCGCAAAAATATTTTGGTAAATATTCGGAAGTGGGGCTCCTGCTAGAATTAGGCTAATTTTTTTTTTGTTTATTTTAATGATCATAGCAGATGATACGAAGTAATATTATGACGGCGCACGACATTTTTTTCTTCAAAAAAATTATTTGAAAATTTGGACGTGAAAACTGCACTGCAAGCAGGGATCCTCATTGAAAATGAATGGTGTACTATTCCATGCACCCATCCAAGGTGCCCAACAAACCAACCTCAGTGTTCTACGAACCCCACAATTCCACGCACCCATCCGAGGTGCCCCCCGCCCAACTCAGTGTTCTACGCACCACACGATTCCATGCACCCATCCAAGGTGACCAACAAACGCACCCGGGAAAAAAAGTTCATGTCTGAGTGGATATATTCATACATGTTTCAGATATTGTCATACATGTTTCAGATATTGGGAGTACAACTTTGCAGTGACCGTTTTTTTTCAAAAGTTTAAGGCTTTGTTATAAAAAAGTGGCTACATATTTTTTAATCAAAGTACTGCCCGTCGCTAGCTACGACCTCGGCCCATCTTTCAGGTAGCATTCGAATCCCGCGTCGATAAAAGTCTTGGTCCTTGGAGGCAATCCAGGAATCGACCCAATTTTTGACTTGTTCGTAAGTACGGAAGTGCTGGTCAGCCAAATCGTGTGCCATTGACCGGAACACGTGATAGTCGGAAGGGGCAATGTCTGGAGAGTACGGCGGGTGGGATAAAACCTCCCATTTCAGCGTTTCCAAGTACTTTTTCACGACATTTGCAACATGGGGTCGGGCATTGTCATGCTGCAGTATCACCTTGTCATGTCTTTCGTTGAATTGTGGCCGTTTCTCTTTGAGTGCCTTACTCAAGCGCATCAACTGACGTCGGTAGAGTTCCCCTGTGATGGTTTCGGATGGGGCGTTGTGTACTATGAGCAGCTCATAGTACACGTTGTGTACTATGAGCAGCTCATAGTACACAACGCCCAGCTGGTTCCACCAGATACACAGCATTACTTTGGATCCGTGAATATTCGGTTTGGGCGTCGATGACGGAATATGACCAGGCAGTCCCCATGATTTTCGGCGTTTAGGATTATCGTGGTAAACCCACTTTTCATCTCCAGTCACAATCCGGGGCAAAAATCCCTTCCTTTGTTGTCTTTGGAGCAGTTGTTCACAGGTGAAAAATCGGCGCTCGATGTCTCTCGGCTTCAACTCATGCGGGACCCAGTTTCCTTGTTTTTGGATCATACCCATATCCCGGAGACGTTTTGAGAAGAGCCTCTAGTTTAAAATGCCACTTTTTTATTGAGCTAGGGCCACTACTTCGGCCGCAGTGGCTCTCTAAGTAAAACGGTCACTGCAAAGTTGTACTCCTAATATTGTCATATATGTTTCAGATATTGTCATACAGTACTACCTCTCTAAGAGAGCGGTCTAGGGCGGTTAGGGGAAGAAATTCTCGAGAAATTCGTCGCCGAAGCCTTCCCCCACCGCTAGGTTAGCGCGCTCGAAAATCGCACATGTGGTAGCGTGTATGTGTTTCTCCACTCGAACTCGATAAGAGAGCGCGAACGAAAGTGTTGAGAAAACTGTAAACGAGTTGCGGAAAGTGTACTGGCGTTTCGTCGTTTCATGCGTAAGTATATCTCATTGAATATTGATGTGTAAATCTTTCTTTTTCTTCGCGTTTTTTTAATTCTGCTATTTGGTATATTTTGTTGTTGCAATATCATAACACATATGAAGGAAACATTTGTAACACTTTCAATAATTGTTGAATTATCTTATTGTTCGCAAAAATATACGTAGTATATTCATTATCGAAACTCGAAAATATATAGTGTACAAAAAAAATGTAACCAACAATTTATCTTGTGTATATACTTCAAGTTGAAATATACAATATATATATATGTATAAATATTTCATTTTTAGATATGCTGTACGATATTTGCATTTATTACTACTACTCATAAACATATCTCTAGTATAATGTAGCCTCGATAATTTTTATCAATATCAATAATATTCTATGCTGTGTTAATGTCTATTAAAATATATTTTACTTGCATTAAATTACTACTTGAAATTTAATTATGGTGCATGTTTTTTCTCCGACTTTACGGCTTAAACGTATATATTATTATACAAAGGAATATTATCCATTTGACAATCGTGTGACGTGCGATTTTCTGAAATCCCTCGCGATCTCTTATCGAGTTGTCCGCGACAAACTCGAGAGGCCTCGGGTACACTGGACAGCTCGAGCTAGGTGGGGGAAGCCATAAAATGCGCTCAAGCGGAACGGCGGGGAAATTCTCTCTTAGCGAGGGCTCTCTTAGAGAGGTAGTACTGTATATGTATCAGATATATTTGTATCTGACATTTTACAGTATCATATAAGATGGTAACACGCGTTTTGACCCGACGACAAAATATCCTCGACAAAATATCCGCGACAAAATATCCGACGACACAATATCCGCAGGATAAAATATCCTCATGACAAAATATCCGCAAGACAAAATATCTGCCGATATTATATCCGCTGTCGGTAATTAAATCTATGATTAACGTTATTACTCTTAAACTAGGACAACTGGCTTCATGAGACAGTCAATGTTTTTCTCTCTGCTGTGTATGTAGTGCTACAGTTTAAAGTGTACAGTCATGCCGTTGAAATTTATTCTGTCAGTTTGTAGTGCTGTCAGTTTGTAGTGTCAGTAGTGCTACAGTTTAAAGTGTACAAAAACTTTACAATAAAGAAATAAGTGCAATGAAGAAGCTCGTATTATGCCCCCACCCCGCTATCTCACACACCCCACAAAGGTGTACACTTTAAACTGTACAGACATTACAGTGTAAACTGTACAGACATTACATTACTGTACAACAAATTACACAGTACAAACTATCTCACACACCCCACCCTGTAACACTGTACAGTTTAAAGTGTACAGTCATGCCGTTGAAATTTATTCTGTCAGTTTGTAGTGTCAGTAGTGCTGTCAGTTTGTAGTGTCAGTAGTGCTGCCAGTTTGTAGTGTCAGTAGTGCTACAGTTTAAAGTGTAGAAAAACTTTACAATAAAGAAATAAGTGCAATGAAGAAGCTCGTATTATGCCCCCACCCCACTATCTCACACACCCCACAAAGGTGTTTTGCGCGCGACCCCGTTGATGTGGTGGACGAGATTTAGGATTTTGTCTCGCGGATGTTTTGTCATGAGAATATTTTGTCTTTCAGATATTTTATCTTTCGGATATTTTGTCTTTCGGATATTTTGTCCTCGGATATTTTGTCGCGGATATTTTGTCGCGGATATTTTGTCGTCGGGTCAGATGTGACGTAGCCTATATGATTAGGTCTGATCATATTCCACATCACATATGCATATAGAAGATCATATCTGATCAAATACAGTATCTGGCCTGACCATATATGAACTCATATCTGTTAATATCTGGCTAAGTACCAAGCCGAGTTGGTAACGTAAATTCGTATCTGAACATACATGATGTGATATGTGAACGTATGTATCTGTTCGTATAAGATCGTATCCGATCAAATACGGTACCAGACTCCGCTATATAGATCTCATATATGTTTTTTATCTGGTCAGGTACCAAAGCGAGTTGGCAGCGTGAAACCATATCTGAACATATATGATGAGATATATGAGCCGGCACGTTCATATAAAATTTTATCCCATCAGATACGATACCAAACCTGGAACATATACGAAGTCTTATACACTCATACCTTGTCGTATATGCAGTTCAGTTGTTCACACATGAAAACATCTGAATATATGAAACGATATATGAGGATATAAGACGATATCCGATCAGATATGGCACCTCACCTGACTGTATTATATGTGATCATGTGAGTTACTATAATATTATTAATTATTAACACGTCAAGTGATGACGTGTTAATAACCCCGCTCTATATATGTAAACATTTTAATATCTTCATGACTGCACTAACAAGATTTGATCTGTCTCAACGGGGTAAGATTTGCTCTGATATAGTCAGAGTCATACCTGGTCTGATGGTTCAGATAAACTATGATTCTATCATATGGGCAGGTCTATTGTTCATAGATGTCCAGGTCTACCGGGATCCACGGTATTTTATTCTTATACGGACAGACAGATCTGGTCCAATAAGATTACACTTGCCTGACATGATCAGATCTGGCTCAATAAAATCAGATCTACCTGACATGATCAGATCTGGCCCACTAAAATCAGATCTGGTCCAACAAGATCAGATCTTGCCTGGGGATTGGATCTGGTCAGACCTGCTGCGATATGGACGGGTCTGCTCTCAAAATTATCAAAGTGGCTCTGATATGATCATACATGCTCAGATATAAGCATACATGATACTGTCATGACACTACATGAACAGATATTGCCAATTTGCTTATCCGATTATATCTCATTCTACAGATATATTCAGATACGAACGTTTTTTCCCGGGCACCCACGTGCGACATTAAAAAAATATTGTTTTATTCAAAAGTTGTAGGTACCCTGATGGAAATCCGCTTATTGGAATTCGTCAGATTTTAACACAAAATGTCAGATTTGATAATATTCCGTCAACTTTCAATGAGAAATAATGTCAGAATATGTCATTTATACGACAGAATCTGTCATATTATTTCGAGATTTGACATTTTCTGTGAGCAGTTCATGATTTCTGACCGGAAATTGGAACATGCTTTACAGAATCTGTCATATTTTATCAGAAAAGTAATGTTATAATTCAGTAATTTCTGTCAGAATCTTACATAATATGTCATATAATGTCGTAAGAGTTTTCCATTTTATGTGAGATTTTCGTCATTTAATGTCATTTTTTGATGGAATAAAATGGAATTCTTCAACATTCATGAAATATTATGACCGAATCTGTCGAATTATATCATTCTTTCTTATTTTTTGTGAGATTTTCGTCATTAAATGTCATTTTTTTATGGAATATAATGGAATTCTTCAACATTTATAAAATATTATGACCGAATATGTCAAATTATATCATTCTTTCTTATTTTTTGTGAGATTTTCGTCATTAAATGTCATTATTTAATGGAATGAAATGGAATTCTTTAACATTCATGAAATATTATGACCGAATCTGTCAAATTATATCATTCTTTTTTATTTTTTGTCATATAATGACCGAACTTGTTAACTTTTGACATTTTGCATTATAAATATATGATATATTCTGATGAATTTTGAAATTTAATTATCGATTCTGATAATAAATTGTCAGAATTCGTCAATATTTGATGGAATTTACATATAATTTTCTAAATTTTAATGGAAATGCTGAAAGAAAGAAATTTGGGACTTTATATTCAATAATACTTTTATTTGGTGACACATATTTAGCAACTGTTGAGATCTTAAAAATATATAGCGACTATACCACAGGGATGTACAATCGACAATTAGAATAAATATTGAATAAAATAAATATTCCATACAAATGTACTTTATGCTATTTCTGACTTTATTCACAATAAAGCTCCTTTTCACTAACAGCTGAAATCTGTCAGAATTCACGAAAAATGTAACAACAAATTATGATAAAAATTATCGTTTTCTTGCATTTTTTGTCATTTTCTGTCATTTTTTTCGATGCAACAATATGTCAAAAAATGGAAAACTGATTTATCATTTTTTGTTAAAAGATGACATTTTCCGACATAAAGATGACAGAAAGTATCAAATTCTGTAATTTAATGACAGCTGAAATCTGTCAGAATTCAACAAAAATGTGACAACAAATTATGATAAAAATTATCGTTTTCTATCATTTTTTGTCATTTTCTGTCATTCTTTTCGATGCAACAATATGTCAAAAAATGGAAAATTAATTTTATCATTTTTTGTTAAAAGATGACATTTTCTGACAAAAATATGACAGAAAGTATCGAATTCTGTGATTTTATGACATTCCGTAAAGTTAACATAATATGCGAGGTTCTGTCCGATTTTCATAGATTATTTCCGACAGAATCTATCAAAATATGTACGATTCCATCAAATTATGTTAGAATCTATTCATTTTCACAGTTTCTGACATTTTTAACAGATTTCAACATTATTTGTCGAATTCCAATAAGCGGATTTCCATCAGGGTATTTGAACTTGAGGTATGAATTTTCAGTGAAAAATTTCGTCATAACTGCTCATAAACTGCTCATAAAATGAAAAGTTTTCGATTAATCAGAAATTCCGTACGTACTTCTCTGCGAAATGCAATTAGGAACATAACTCAAATTTGAAGTAAATCGACTGAAAATTGTTGAAGTTATTTGTCACGCCAATTGGAAAAAAGCTGTTTCGAGAAGTTTCGAGTAGTCAGCCATTTTATACATCGGAAAAAAAAATATTTTCTAACAGCTTGATATTCATCCTAAATAGATGTGTAATTAATTTTTGAGTGAATCACTTTTATATACAAAAAAAAAAATTAAATGCGCACATGATTTTATACCCGTTACTGTGGCCTAAGGCCTTAAAGCTTCATATTTTATGTATATTACGTGATTATCGACTATCATGTACATTTTACATAATAAGTACACATCTAGCCACCCAGAAAAACATTCTTGCGACGCCAATGTATATAAAGGGTGTCTCAAAAGGACCGGACATTTTTATGTATTAATAAAACGTATTATTTATCTAAAAAGTACGAATCATTGTATTTTGTCCATGTTTGTACCTTATATTAAAATTAAAATATTCGTACTTTTCAAATAAATAATACGTTTCATTAATAAACTAAAATGTCAAGTAATTTCGAGACACCTTTTATTATAGATATCCGACGTTCTTGTAGCGTTTGAAAGGATCAATAAATGTTTCTACCCTTTTTCGCGAAAGCCCAACTTCTAAATATCAACACGAACTCGCAATTCGCCTCAACGTTATTTCGAATTTTTGCAAAATCACGTTTCAACTAAAGCCGAACTGCAAGAAAGTTTTTTTTTGTATTTCTCGCAATGTTCGTCTTTTTTTGTCGTTTACGAATCAAAGACCGCGCAGAGTGTCAAGACGAATATTACCCCTCGATTCTACCAAGACCGGTAATTATACCGCCGGCCGGAACTTCCTCTTTGCCGTACATCTCGAAGCCCGCGAGTTGTGAAAATTCTAAAAATGGCGAGCCCTCGTCCAGTAGAGCGTTTATGCGATCGCGCGGCAACAATTTTCCCTTGCTCGTGTGTCTCTCGCGTGCTTTCGCACCTCCGCCCACAAGGATCTTCTCTACCGTCGTTCGCAGCCGATCCACCGCTTTCTTCATTTCCCCATAATTCTCCTGTAACGAGAGTGTATTTTGTACGCGAGCGTTTCTCGTTGTATCGAGATCGCAATCGATGTGGAGGGGCAACGCCGCGACCTCTCGAAAAACGAGAGTTCAAACGAGATAAGAGTGTGCTGCTGTCGATGAGCTGGCACACGGTGGCCAAAAAAGCTGCGCACGATAACACGAGACGTTCACGGCACGAAGCGTCGCGGGATCGTCGGAAACAATATTGGAACACTCTGGAATACAACAGCGGAACACGCTTGGCGCTGTTATCTTATTTTTACATCGTAAATTCAAATAAACACACGCGATTGAGTAAACTCGACATATATATTTTCCCTTTACTCATTTTTTGTGTTTTTTTTTGTTATTAATTTTTTTATTTTGGCAATTTAATGATGACGAAGACAATTTTATTATACGTTGCCACGAATCAAGCAGAGATCGAGGTAACCGGCCCTTTCTAACCTGATAAACCGGAGAGGCATGATCTTGCGGGCTGCCGATAACGGAGACTTCGTCGTGATAATTTCTCGACACGATGCGACATTTCCTCAACACAATTCCACACCTTCGAAACATTTTTATTCGACTCACGAAGTATCGACTTTTCGCTTAGGGGTGAAATGATTTTTAAACACTGTTCGATGGAAGGCGCGAGTAGTCTTCGAAATGCTCGGAGAGTAGGTCAGGTTGGCTCGGAGCACTTGGAAATTGAGTATCGAGACAAGAATCCTCGGCGACACTCCGCACGGTAAGGTAGCTTATTAAAGCTGCTCATTTGAATGTCGTCGCGTGGCGTTTCGGTACCGACATCTTCGGTGGCCATTTGTACTAAAATGAGCGATTTTCTTGACTTGCCGTCGGTAACGCCGGTGCCTGCAATACCGGAAGCGCTTGCAGCGTTGAGAAACTGTAGAAGAGGGATTGCCTGGAAAAGTTATGCGCCGAACTACTAGGTTTTGGTAAGTTATTGACTTATAGTAGGCCAATAGTGCAAGAAATTATCGACTGTCGGTAACATCGGTGACTGCAGTACTGACAACGCGCGAAACGTGTAAAAAATGCTATTACGATTCCTCTGTAGACAAAAAGTGTACGCCCGCAATTGTTTTTAAAATTGTTTTAATCATAAAGTTTAACATATCTTTTGCTATAAAACCGTCTTCCTGCCTCAATGAGATGCTCCAAAAAAAAATCATACTCATTTTCTTGAGTTTCTATACCGTTCCTTGGCTGCAAGAGAAGGATGGAAATACAAAGAGCTTTCGGCAGGCTGCCAATTACTGATGAATTACATTTCACGGAAAAATAAATAATTATTGGCCAATATCGAACTCATAATACTATTGAAAACTAAATATGTTAAACATAAATATGTTACAATTTTATTTGCGAAAAAATAACCGATATACTTGACAATAGCTGTCGTTACTGCCATTGGCACGACTGACTATCGCTAGAGCGTCGTCGGCTTCAGGTTATTTACACGGTGAAAAACCTTTAACGCTCGACGTCTTATAAAGAGTTTTTGATTCAACCAAGTCGAGAAAACGTTGAAAATGTCGAGCGGACGAATAAATACATTTTGTTATAAAACTCGAATGCTATGTACGTTTTAAACCCCCGCCGATTTTCGAATACGAGCCAGTTAATGTTTGACTATGAGTGGCTCACTCGACAGAGCCAGTTAACGCTGTGTGCCACGTTTAACCTACAAGGTCGTCCCTGTCCGACAACAAACCGCTCGAGCTCAAAATTCACATATTTTTTCGTGTATGATTCACGAAGTAGAGAAATTGCGTAACTTTTTGATGACATTCTTACCACTGTAATCACGGTTCGCTCAGTTAAAAAAATCTAAATCTCATTATTTAGTCCCTGCATCCTCATAACTAGTGGTTACGAGGTGCCATGTGTATTACCAAATGGATGAAGGTTCGACTTGAGCATTAAAAATCTCCGAAACTGTGTTGTGAAACGGATTAATTTTTGGAAAGTTAATGCACCCTAAATTAATCTCTCTGTGACGTGAGTTTCGATCATCCACAAGCATTTCGATTTCACTCTCGAAATTCCGTAACTTTCACTATTGAATTATAAAATATACTATTTATTTCGTAGAATTATCATAAGACTATGCAATAAGGTATGCAATAAAAATGAATAACACGAAGACGCGGGGGCGACGAGGATAGAGAGAAGCGGTCACGGTCGACTATGCCTGCGCCATAATCTGGTCCGCTCCGCGCCCTAGTCTCAAAAGTTTGCGCCTCTAGCGGCCATAACGGCAAACGTCTTCGCACAATCCCAATCCGGCGTAGTTTCCATACCTGCACGCAAGACCGTGGGGCTGGTATTGCCCCGAGTTTTACGCGGTGTACATCCAGATAGAGATCCCGGTGTGTAAACACCCGTAGGGAAGTTGGTGTGCAATCGCACTGGCGCTGCGTCGTACGATAAGAATTACAAAAAGCTTTCTGACAGTTCTCGCACAGTCGTGTTCTCGTATACTTCCGGAGCGTCGGATCAAATATCTGAGGCGTTTTTTTTTAACGCCGTGATCGCAGAGATACGCAGAAATACGTGATCGAAAGCGCAAAAATGCCGGAATTATCAGCTATAGCGCAGTATCCCCTAAAGGTAAGTGAATCCACAAACGTCAAGTCCACTCAGCGGATTAACGCCGATTGTTCCCTCCCCTCTATGTTAAATTCATATTCGCGCAATCGTGCTTTTTTTCCGCGCGTTACAAACCTCTGACCATATACCGTTTTTCTCCGAGTGTGCTTTCCTCTTTTTTTCGTGCTTGACACCGAACTTTCGCGCACTTGTACGATCGTGAATAATCCGACGCGTCCACCGAACTAAAGAGAATAAAGACGCAATTACGTTGACGAGACTTTACCTGGCACGTGATCCGAAAAAATCCGACGTGTTTGATTCTGCAATTGCGTCCAGCCTAGTTTCATTAATTACATAAGTGTACACGCGATAGAGAAGGATGACGAAAGCTCGATCGGGACTCGAGTCTGTTCGCGAGTCGTCCGACGAGTTCCGCAAGTATAGAATCGATTTACCTCGCAACAAGAAAACCTATGGGTAATCAATATTTTTCGTTCGTCTCGCGTGTATTATAAGCCCGCGCTTCCCTCGTAATCTCAGACGAGTCGTTTTCTTGTTCAATGCGTCTACGTGTGGGCGATGATTTACGCCTATTATACGAACGTAAAATTTCCAATGAATAATGTCGACTGATTGCGTCCATTTGGGTTCTATCCTGAAGAAAGTCACAATTGCGTCAATTGTTTGGTTAACGGACAAAAAAATTCTCCATACGCCTCGATTGCGGAGTAGCGTTGATCTCGCCGATATGTCCATCAAAGTGCGGTCCGAATGAACGTTTCTTTTTCTCGAATTCCAGGTGATTTTTTCCATCCATCTGATCCTGACGACATGGTGAGGCTTGTATGCTGAGAGAGGAGGCGCTGCGACGGCTCCTTTCATCTCAGCCGCTCTCGTTGTCGTAACGCTCGTAACAAGGAATATTCTTTTCCAGGGGCATCCAAGGGGTATGGTGTCCGAAGTCGGTGATGCTCTACAACCTCCTGTTCTTCGTTTGTCTGCTGTGGGCCATTCATCACATAGAATCGGACGAGCCGCTGCAGTTCGTAAGTCGTGCGGGTGTAACTTTGTAACATTACGATCAATTGGACAAGAAAGACGCCTCGCGATAACCGATGGGTTTTCTTTTCCAGGCACTCCTGATAAACGTACTGTCGATAATGTTCGACGTGGTGACGCTGGCGGTCAATTTTCCGAGCCACTGTGAGTACACGACGAGTTACTTTTGGATGTAGCGAGAGAACGTCGTATCGAAGAGCTCGCGGTATTAGAATATTTGGGTCCGTTGGGGCTAGAAGAACCGTGTCGCAAGTTTTAGGATCTTGATAAAAGAGAAGTAAAAGGAAGATAATAACGCGTTTCCTCTTTTCACTTTGTCCCTTCTTTCTCTCTGTCTTTGTTTCTGTCTCTCTCTCTCTCTCTCTCCGATCATGCTGCAGAAGATCTCTCGCTCTCTCTTTCTGTCTCTCTGTCTCTGCGTCTGTTTGATCGCGTCCCAACTGTTATCGTAGCAGGTGCGTCTGAGAAGTTTAGCGCGGCTATCATGATAATAAACATGCTGGCGCGCCCCGTCACAAGCGGCTTTCTACTGAGGATCGGACAAGCCAGGGGCGGCGCTCTGGCCACTGTGTTTCCTCGAAGACCCGGCACTGGTCAGTATATACCGGCGATGTACGATTTCTACGCCAAACGAATCATCCGAACTCTCATTTTCTGATTTTTTTTGCTTCTTCGCAGAGTTCGGTAACAGACAACAGTACGAGGATATATCTTATCCGGTGGCGCAGAATTCCGACTTTGCTGGAATTTAGAAGAGGGCGGGAATTCCATGTACCCAGCGCTCGAAGATATGCGGGAGAACGCGACGAATTCGTTGCGTCTCCCGCCTTTGTACAGTTATTTGTACGTTGCATTTTATAATTTAAGCGACGTAAGTCAACGATCTCACGATTCGTTGCGGTCGAGAACAAATTAGAGAGATAGAGGGAGAGAGAATGATACGAATCTCGAACGCGTTGCCATAGAAATTGTGCACGAAAACTCACGGGTTTTCGAATGTCGTTTTGTTTTTTGTTTTTTGTTTTTTTTACACATTAATATGAGTTGAAACTTTGAAACGATTCCAGTTTGAGTATTTCGTGGAATTTTCAAAATTCTGCAATGGCCGAGACTGCATGTCTCGTGTGGCAGGCGGATATTATTCTCCCTCGCAATCGAATTGCACTAGCGAGCATAACTTGCAGCTTAAAATCATGCATGTTAATGACCTGTAAAATATATATTACATATGTATATATAACACAGTGTGTCGGAGAAAAAACGTCAGCTTCTAGACCTCGAAACAATAGTATCGACATATGTTTTTTTAATCATGTCGAATTTGAGCTCTGTAATGTAAGTCTAAGTGAAAGTGCGCGATCACTTTTTTTTCTACATTTCGTTTACACGGCAAATTTGGTCTGTACCTTCAAAATCAAATAATTCAACACCCGAGTGATATTCGAAAGAATTGAAGATGATTAATGGGTTATGCCTAGTTGTAATAGTAGAAAACAGCTCGATATGGGATTTTTTAAAGAAAATCGTGATAAATTTCTACAAAATTACATGTTTGAAAAATTATTATCTGAGGAACGCTCTGTAACTTTTTTACGTAAGAAAATTTATTTATCGACTTACGGCCGATGTCCGGGAGGCACCTTTCGAAAACGTCCTTTGGCGGTGAGCAATGCCCTTCGGAACCAGATTATCTAATATAAAGTCAAACAGATTTTGTTAGTATATTACTTTATCCTATGATTAATTCAAGGAATTTCCGAAATATCAAATTTAAAAAAATTACGCGTTTTCAAAGTGTCTTGATTTTTGCGAAAAAATGGGTATTTTTCGTTTATCAAATTGAAAGAATACATCGGAAAAAACCCTTCGATCAACTATATTTGTACATCTCGAAAAAGCCCACAAAATTTCGGAATGATTTTTTGGGATATTTTGCTCACCGACTTTGAAAACGTACTTTTGAGAAAAAAATTGTTCACAGTTTCGAACGAGCTTATAAATCTGTCAAGTATGATCCGATCATATTGAAATTTTGAGGGAACATTCATGTGATATGTCAAAATATATTGCTTTTAAAAAAAGTGATTTTTCGACTTTGACAACTAGGCATAACCCCTCAAACCTGAGATTTACAGCTCTGGAAAGGCCTTTTTTATCTTTATATTATTTTTACACGACGTATACATATTTGCCAAAACACCGTTTTCTATTTTTCGACCGAAACACGTGCATTTTACAATTTTTTGTGTACCCGTTACTAATGTTCGAAGGCGCAAATGGACATTTTTTTTCGTCACATTACATATATTACCCCATAAGCAATTACACGCTACATCTACATTAAGGCCTTATATACGCGATTTTGCCGATTTTCGAAAAACTGTTAAAAAAAATGACGCATATATTGACAACATTTTTTTACAGATCATTTATGCACATGGTTAAGTATATGTAAACAAAATCAGAAATATTAACAAATGGCGGAGGTATAACATATTAAAGCAATGTATTTTTTTTGCGCGCGCGTTGATGGTGAAAGTTCTCGTCATCGACGTGAGTGTCTGAAAAAAATGAACATATTTATAATTTCATAATGAATGTATCTTCAGTGTGAACCAACAATATTATAAACAAATTATTATAATAAAAATTCGAAACTTAACATTTTTTACTCAATTTTCTTTCGGTATTTCATTTTTTATATTTTTTCGTGTCATTGAAATTTTTGTTTCTGCGGTTCACACGATAGGCGATGACACTAAGAGTATGTTGTAAAAATTTCAAAGCGATCTGAATCTTCGTTCAAGAGTTAGAACTTTCACAAGATTCAAAAAAGTGAATCGTGGAAAACTGACTTTGAAGTTGGCGGTCGAGCGCACCGCGCGGTATCTATTATAAATGCAATCTAACCTTATTTTTGGAATTTTTGGAATTTTTCAATTCCATAAAGCTTAAAATATTCCTAACCGTTCAAGCTAATGGAATAAAAAAATTAAAAAAGAATATTTGTGAAATTTTTCGCGTATATAAGGCCTTAATATATAACGAATATACAATCTACGAAAAGGTGGCCGCTAAGTTATTTTTTATTCGCTCGTCGAGGCAATTATATTCGCAAATCCGATCAAGCCTCATTCCAACGAAGCAGAACTGAAACTCTGCCTGTATATTTGTACGAGCCGATGAACAAAATAAAACAATTCATTCGAACGTTCCGTGGTCGAGAATAAATACCGTTCGGCGGAGGCTTCGGATTTCGAACGTTCCCGCGCGTCGCGAGCTTCGCTCGGTAGGTGGAGCTCGCGTAGTTCGGTGCGATGGTGGGGGGCCACATAAAGAGGGATTCCGTGAGTGTGGATAGTTCAGTAGTGTGCGTGACGTCGGTCGGGTGGCTCCGCGCGCGGTTTCACCGCGAAACCCGACTCGCTGGATGTTCGGAAACATGGCGGCCAGCGACGACGAGCCGATGCATCTCTACGAGGTTTTTCAAAACTGCTTCAATAAGATCGCCAACAAGCAGTCCGGTGAGTGGGACGTTACTGACGCGTTATATCCCCGTGATTTTTTCATTCGAAGGAAGTCACGTGTGTGTGTGTGTGCGCGGCTCGTTTAACAAGTTGTGTGTGGCAACCTCGTGACGTTAAACCCCCGTGGCTCATCGAAGAGTTACACTCTACGCTACGCTTAACGCGCGAAGCTTTGCCTCTCGTATATCCGAGGAGCAATAGCGAGATACGACGACGTGTTTTTAGCGGCAAGTGCGAGCGATGGTTCGCGGTGAAGAGAGCGATAAAACGGTGAAGCGAATAGAGGCGCGAATGAGCGAGGGAGAAAGATCGAGCGGGAGGGAGGGAGACGATAGATGGAAGACGCGTGTGTGTCTGTTTCTTCGAGGAAAAAAGCTTCTCCCTCTTCCTCCCCCATTTTTGTCACAGTGTATACAACATACAGCGAAGTTTGAAGCATCGACGTGTTTAAACGGCGCAAGCTCGAACGTAACTCGGTGATTTTTGTCCCGCTCTGTTAGTCTTCGGCTTCTTTTCCCACAATTCGACACGCGACCGATGAAAATTTCGAAAGTTCGTCAAACGTCTGGATCGTGGTGAATGCGGACCGGCGTGGATGACGCCCTGCGCGAAAACGCGTCAATCGGGCTCCCGATTCTCCACGATATACCTCTTTTTTTTCTTTGGGGAAGCATTGCGCTGTTTTGGTTCGCTTGTCAATGTGGCCGTACGGTGCTGCCCCTGCGGCGCTTTTTACACACCCCTTCGTGTGTTTGCTATCTCACTCTCTCTTTCTCTCGCCCGCGCGCTCGTGCTGCCGTTTACGGGTGCGCACACGCTGTGTGCCGAAGCCAAAAGCGGCAGCAACAATAATAAGGGGCATTCACTCGATATCTCCGATAAATAAAGATTCGCAGGAAAGTGCACATGTGTGCGTACGCAGCAATTCGCATTTCTCCGAGTTTCGCGATCGCGTAATTTTTTGTTGTTTTTTTTTGTCGGATAATATTCACCGAGTGTCCGTTTTTCTCTCACGTGCCTGGAATATAGTTGCTTCGCTAAGGGACTACATCTACCTAGAGGCCCGAAAAAAAATCGCTTAATTCCGTTTTTCGTCTGGGAAACGGTGGGTGAAAAAGAAACGCATTATTTTGACACAAAGGTACATATATCGAGAGCCTTCGAAAAAAAACACAGAAAAACAACAAAAACATGGCCGCCGGCAGATGATGAAATTTTTTTTTCGCGACGTCTGGCGGTGGACACCCTCCAGCTTAAACGGTCCATCTGAAATCTTAAACCCAAACGGATTTGTCGAGTTAACAATAAATACGAGTCGTTGACGATCGTCGATTTTTTAAATCATTATCTTCAACAAAGTGGCGACGAATTTAAACTCGAGCATATAAAATCTATGAAAAAAGTCGTTAATTTCACGTAACTATTGAAAAATGAAGATCGATTTTCAAAAAGTGAGATCGTCAACGACCTTTGAAAGTTTCTCATCGTATCTCCTGCAAATTTGGGAACAATCCATCAAGTCTTTCTCGAGATATCATGTCCACCGACTTTGAAAACACCGACATCTGCCGGCGGCCATGTTCTTGTTCTGTATTTATTGGTGATTTTTTTTTAAAGCCCCTCAATATATGACGACGTTGAAGTTTGCATCGTTGGAATGCAACGAAAATTCCTTTCTATTTTCGTTTTTCTCCATTTTTATTGCTATCCAAAATCACTTTTTAGGTTTATCAAATTTAGGTTATAAGTCTATAATAAGGATTTTGGAAAATTTTACAGTAGCTTGCCTAAAAATTGGATGTGCCAAAAAAAAAAAAACTTGGCAATTGGAAGAAATTTTTTTTTGGTGCATCCCAATGATGCAAACGTCAAAATCATAATATGCCTTTGTGTTAAGAAAGTGTTTCCTCTTCACCAATTGATTCGCAGAAAAAAAAAACATCGGAATTTGGCCATTTTTTTCGGGTCTCCAGGTAGACGTGGCCAAATATCTTTATATGTACGGGTGGAGGAAGGGGGTGGGAGTGGAATTGACCGATGATACGAGACAGCGGGACTCTTATTTCATCGGAGGGAACACAAGCAGACACGCGGTCATAGTGGGTACACCTGCCTGTTGTCGATCCTCCGTGCTATATGGACGTCGCAATGCACGTAGTATCGCCACAAGAAGTCCAGTGGTTCTCACTGGACTTCCTTTGGGGTCACACTTTGCCAATGTGGCCTTCATCGCTGAGAAAAAGTGGAGGATGCGTACCACGTGACGCGTATGGGCGAACGATTGACCATTTTTCATTCGAGACTAAACCGCGCCTTACCCTTCTGGCATTTGTTGCTGGCGAATATGTTCGAGCGAGGCTTGAGACGTCGTCGTATATGTTCGAGCGAGGCTTGAGACGTCGTCGTTGTTGGTGGGATTTAGGGTAGTTGGACGGAAGCATTTTAACCTTGAAAACAGTTGTCTCGATGGCACGCTGCTTGATCTGCGCACGCCTTCGGACAATGCGGACCACTCGCTCGGTCGGTAAAGATACCATTTTAGGGCCAACATCCACCAAAGCGGAGATGAGCGGAGCTAGGAAGAAAAGAACCAATTCGCGATCCCCAAAAGTCTTGGCGCCTCTCGCGGCCTAAGGCAGAAGCTCTACTAGTATAGTAAAGTTGGTCGAAATATATTGGTAACAATGGAAATTTTTTTTAAACCGTAGCAATTACTCGAGGTTCTGCTATCTTCCAGGATACAAGACGGATAATAAAAGTGAATTATCGTTCCATAAGCTTCTTAAAGATAAACTCTTTTAAAAAGAGTGGTTTTTGGCTCTAAAAATGACTTTAGGCCATCAAGGCGAGTTTGTAGTCACTCCACAAGATTTTTTCTTTCCAAGTTTGTATCTTTATAAATAATAAATCGAGCAATATTAAAAATTTTTTCTGTTATATACAATGTACAAATATAATTTCACACGGCCCTTGTACAAAGTATGCTCTGAAAAATAGAATCACTCCTCGAAACCGGCGAGTGACTCTCATAACCTTAAGAAATCTAAATCCAGAGCTGCCAGAGCTAAAAAAAGAGCGGAAAGTGAATTATTCACAGCAGTAGCATCTTTACAATCTACCATGGAGGTAAATCCAATAGCCAACTCGCAGGAAATCAAGAACAAAGTAATTTTTTACGTTTGAGGTTATACTTTGACCGGCCATATTGAAATATCGCGGCTCTATTAGTATAGTAAACTTGGTCAAAATACATTGACAACAATGAACAAAGTTTTAAAAAACGAACAATTACTCCAGGTTCTGCTGTGTTCCAGGGTGCAAGACGGATAATAAAAGTGAATTGTTGTTCCATAAGCCTCCTAAAGATAAAGTCTTTTAAAAAGAGTGGTTGTTGGCTCTGAAAATGACTTTAGGCCATCAAGGCGAGTTTGTAGTCACTCCACAAGATTTTTTCTTTCCAAGTTTGTATCTTTATAAATAATAAATCGAGCAATATTAAAAGTTTTTTCTGTTATATACAATGTACAAATATAATTTCACACGGCCCTTGTACAAAGTATGCTCTGAAAAATAGAATCACTCCTCGAAACCTGCGAGTGACTCTCATAACCTTAATAAATCTAAATCCAGAGCTGCCAGAGCTAAATAAAGAGCGGAAAGTGAATTATTCACGGCAGTAGCATCTTTACAATCTACCATGGAGGTAAATCCGATAGCCAACTCGCAGGAAATCAAGAACAAAGTATTAGGTGTACAAATAAGTTTTAGGACAGTTTTCAAAAAATTCAAGATTTATTAAAAAAGAAGTAAAACACAGTTATTCATCGAAGTAATCTCCATCGCACTGAATGACCTTCAGCCATCTCTCAGGTAACGCGCGGATGCCTTTCGCAAAGAAACTTTCGTCTTGCGAGGTGAGAAATTTAGCGACCCATTTTTCCACTTCTTCAAATGTTTTGAATCGCACGTCAGACAAATCGTTCTGCATTTTCCGGAATAAATGATAATCGGATGGGGCTAAGTCTGGTGAATACGCCGGGTGCGGTACAGCTTCCCATCCAAGCGCTAGTAACGTATCCTTGACCGGTTTACCCACATGAGGCCGCGCGTTGTCATGGAGCAGTTTTACTGGACGTTTTCCTTTACCAGAAAATGGACGTTTCTTCTCAATTTCTTGATTCACTTGCATCAATTGATGACAATAGCGATCGGTAGTAACTGTTTGACCAGGTTTGAGAAGTTCATAATACAGTACGCTTTTCATATCCCACCATATGCAGAGCATGACTTTGTTACAATGAACATTGCGCTTTGGCGTGGATGTTGTCGGCTCGCCGGGGTCAACCCAATGATATTTGCGTTTCGGATTATCAAAATAAATCCACTTTTCATCGCCGGTCACAATTTTCCACAAGAAAGACTTTCTATGTTGCTTGTTGTAAAGACTCAACACAAATGTTAAGACGGCTGTTTTTATTTTCTTGAGTCAGAAAGTGTGGTACCCACTTTGTTACTTTTCGAATCTTCCCATTGCTTTTAAACGATAAGAAACAGTTTGTTGAGTTACTCCAAGCTGTTCCGAAAGTTGTTTCTCCGTCTGACAAGAGTTTTCATCCAGCAACGCTTGCAGTTCCTGATCGTCCACCTTTACAGGAGGCCCCGTGCGTTCACGGTCACTAACGTCGAAATCACCTTCTTTGAATCGCTTATACCAATACTCACATGTACTTTTAGATACAATGTTGTCTCCAAGAACAGAACATATCGATTCACACGCTTTCCTAACACTTTTTCCTTGATGGAATTCATAGCGAATGCAGTGTCTAATAAATAGCTTATCGGTCTGCATGTTTAATTTACAGAATTTATAGGTTATGTTTATGACTCCTTTACGTTTCGATACTACATATCAAGCGCCATCTATGATAAGTGAGCGGGACCTTTGAATTAATTTAGAATAGCTGTTATGATACAAAATCGAAGTGTCCTAAAACGTATTTGTACACCTAATAATTGTTTACGTTTGAGGCTATACTTTGCCCGGCCATATTGAAATATCGCTGCGCCACCTGTAGGACGTGAAAATGGCAAATAGAATCGCCCCGCACAGCTTCGATGGACATGAATTCAGTGGTTGATTGGCTGCTTTTCCATAGCTCCGCTCGTCTCCGCATTGTTGCGGAGACGAGCAGAGCCCTTAGAGCTTGCTCACGAATCGAAGTTGTTTTGGGCACAAAGGGTAGAAGAATTCTGCACAGGCTTTGAAGGAATTCAGAATCGTTGCTTTTACCGCCGGAACATTGGTCGTTGACAAGGAAACTTGAAACGCGAAGTTTGGCACCCACATTTGATCGGTCGGTAGTTCATAGTGTCGCTCGGTAATGAAAACATGGTGTTGAAATTTGCATCGTTGGAATGCCACGAAAGTTAATTTTTCTTCTATTGGTCAGGTATTTCTTTCGCCAATTCAAGTTACGGAAATCCCCCAAACGGGTTATACTAATCCTTATAAGAGATCTAGCATCTTATTGTATAAAGAAATGATAGATTGTCATAAACATGAAGATGTTAAAAGATGTTAAAAGAATTTTCGTTGCATTCCTATGATGCAACCTTCAACGCGATAATGAAAACTGCAATCAACTATTCCCGTTTGTTTTGTAGTTTTTCCGAAAAGGCCAAGTTGGTGGAGTAGAGCATGCGCATCGTAAGTTAGGCCAGCAACGAAACTATTCAGTTTCTGGAAAATCAACGGTCCTGCGAAAGTAGTTAAATTTGAGATTGGAATTGGGGGTTAAAGCATTGATAGGAGTTTCACGCCACTGTGTAGCGTGAGGTACATTCTTTGTCTGCATAGCTCGGTCTGCCGCCATGCCACTGTTCGTATCTCTTCCGCACTCGTGGCTTCTTCGCCGTGCGAGGAAATGTTTTCCCCTCGAACAACCAAGACTACGGGAAGATGAAAACAACTACTTTAAAGATTGTAAAAAAAAGGCAAGGTCGCATATCGTCCATTGGCACAAACGTAATTCTCCAAGGAGAGAACTTTGTCGCAGGATTTTCAGAGATTGTAAACGCGATAGTACGTTGCCTTGAGCACTTTTATATTAGCTTCTCAGTTACCGAATTGATTGGAAACTAGGATAAGGGGAAATCCACTCGCATTGGAAGAGAGAGAAAGGGGGGTTTTAAGGGCGGAGGGGGTTGGATTGATTGATTGAATTATATGATATTATGCTTTGGAAAATACCTTCGGAAAATCTAACATATTCAACGATCCAAATAAATTCGATATAAGTAAACCCAACCCCCAAGAGAACAAGGAGACAAGGTTAAGAGGTTAGGTTACTGTGACGACGTAAAAATTAGGGTTATTTGAAAGAATTAATTTTGAAGGATTAAGTAAGATGATTGAAACATCGTTTGGACCTTTATTTGTATGTACATTAATCAAGTTCTGTACCAAATTTAATTATTACAATTAATCATAAGTAAAGACGTTATAAACAATCTCGTGAAGGATCTTTAAACGTGTGGGACTCAACGGTGTACTTGATTTTGGCCACCCGGTTGATCTGAAACAAAAAAAAAACTGGTTTTTTTTCTCATAGATAATGCTTTTTTCTCATAGATAAGACTTGACCGAGCTTTTTTTGTTATTGAGCTTCAAACATCAAAAGAAATATTAATTTCTTTACGATTTTTCGAGGAAAAATGACGTTATTGTTGATAAATAATGAAAAAAAAACAATTAAAAAGAAAAACGTCGGTCAATTCGTTCATTAGATGTCGATAAATCGAGTACACCGTTTTGAAAAACATAATTTCGAGAAAAAACGCGTTTAAAGTTTTACTAGCAATTCTATCGTTGTAATCCTAAGTTTACCTTCAATCTGCGTTTCCTGCGCCATATGATGACGTTGAAGTTTGCATCGTTGGAATGCAACGAAAATGATTTTTGTATTGTTTCGAAAATTTCCTTTGCCAGATTAACGCTACGAAAATCACGGAAACATTTTTCAGAATGCTTATTTACCAATTTACAACAAACCTGCCAAATATGATTTTGGATAATAATGAAAATAAGGAATTGATAAGAATTTTCGTGTTGCGTTCCAACGATGCAAACTTCAGCCCCATCACCATATGTTGGAACGTCCTTTTCAATTTGAATTGCCTCAAGCGACCAATGAGCATTCATTTTCACCGTAGCCTAACCCCTCAACAAATAAACTTGACCATAACGAGAGGCAGTTGTAACTTTCGATTTCCCAAAACCAACCGGCGAAGAAACTTAAAAATAACTTATGGGAGAGAAGCAAGAAAGAAAGACATTTCGCGTTGCCTTAACCCAAACAAGGCTCAAGAAACTTAAAGGTAGCAATAACAATGAAAATAAAAAGAGAGAGAGAGAGAGAGAGTGCCACCGATAATTTCGCGTTGCGTGTGTCCCGCTCAATTGTTTCTCTAGCCTGCATAACACCATTGTAAGCATGCCTCTCCATGGCGTCCCGTAACGAGAGCGAGAAGCATTTAAGAGCGCAGACACAACACTCTTGACTTGTTTCTGCTCCCTCCCGTAACTCTCTTTTACCCAAAGAATTACCGAGGGAGTGTCACCGTGATGCACCTGCCTCTCGTATTCTCCCCCCGATCGCCTCTTTCCTCTCATTCTCTCTCGCTCGTTTCTCCCGGCGTTCCATTTTACCCTTTCTTTTTACCTCGCGTACTTCAACCGCGATTACACGCGCTTCGGGCAGTCCCCTCTCACTGCCGCCTTAACGTTTCTCCTTGGGAATTAAACTTCATCGCCGACGAAAATTTATATTCGCGAAACGCCTGACCATAGCGAGAGAGAAAGAGAAATGGTTTATTAGTGCACTGGAATAGCGGAATCCTCTGGTACACAATTCGGACGAAATGTAACTATTTGTAATTAAAAAATCCTCGGTATCAAACAAAGAAAACCACCGATAGCCCGAAAAGTGACGTCCAAAAGGAAAATCTAGATGCCCCGTATCAATACTTATCCGAATCAATGAGGTTGACGTTTCCATCGTTGGGATAGAATGAAAATGAATATATCTGAACTCCTTTAATTTATTTTCACATGTTTCGCCTTCAAAACTCCAGCAATCATTTTTTAAGATTCTTATTTAGCGATGTACGATGTAAATATACGAAAAAGATCTCGTGTGATAATTAAAATAAGGTAATTTAAATGAAAAAAAGAACTTTAGTTGCGTTCCAACGAATCACCCCCATGTATGTTCTACGATCTTCTTTAGTTTTCGAGAAAACAGCAGTTTTTGATTTTCCTTTTTTGTGCATTTACTTTTACCCATTTTTTACTCACGCGATCGTTATGAGGCGCACTGTTGAGCAATAAATAACCGTCCAACCGAACGCTACCGAAAATTCCTTAGATTTTGATGAAACATTGAAAAAATAGGTTTGAGAGGATCAGTCACTAAAGTTCAGATGATGAAAAAATACTTATACTAGTCTGAATGACTTTCAATCATTTTTAAACATTTCTAAGCAAGTACAAATGCAATAGAGGGAAAAAACCTGTGCCACAGGAAAACTCGGAAAAGATGCTTTTATTCTCAATAACTCAGAAAGATCGTAGTGCATACATGGGATGATGTTGAAGTTTGCATCGCTGGAATGCAACGAAAGTTACCTTTGCTTCTATACCGCTCTCGTTTTTTTCGCCGATTTAGCGCATGCAAATTGTCTAAACGGTTTTTCTTATTTTCATAAGAGCTTTACCATCTTAATCTATAAAACAAAGTTATAGGTTGCAATTGAAAAGAAAGAAAAAGCAAATTACCAAGAACGTTTGCTGCGATAAAAACTTCAGCGCCATTGCCATGGGGATGATTTGGATAGGGGCATTGATACGAGGCATCTAGGTTTTCCTTTTGATCGTCACTTCTCGGACCATCCTGTATACATACAACAATCAACCATGATACAAAAATATACTTCCAAATGCTATACAATCCTGATGGTAACCGAATCATAATAGCGATGGTATTGAAGTTTGCATCGTTGGAATGCAACGAAAATCTTCGATTTTGTATCGCCCAATTCTTTTTCCGCACCTCTAGGACGGTGTTGAAGTTTGTATCGCTGGAGAGCAACGAAAATTCTCATATCTTCCTTTATTTTCGTTATCATCGAACACACGTTCTTGCCAATTTATATCGTAGATTTTTAACAAGGATCTTGAAAAACATTTAAGCGATTTTTGTCGCCCAAATCCGCCAAAAATCTATTGCACAATCGAAAAATAATATTTTCCGTTGCGTTCCAACGATGCAAACTTTAACATCATCATTCAGGCTACAAAAATCACTGGAACATTTTTGAAGATCTGCATTAGGGTTCCATAAACCAAACTAGCCAAAGAGATCAGTAGATTTTAGGCAATAATAAAAGAAAAGAATTTTCTTTGCATCCCGACGATGCAAACATCAGCATCGTCAATAGCAACAGTACACGATGGTGTAGCAATCATCGGAGAGAAAGAGGGATATACAGCGAGAAGGGATAAAAAGTAGCTGGATCTTGAAAGAATGTTTTAGCGACGCCGCGATGGGAGCCCGTAAAATTCTCGCTTTTAATTACCATTATATAATCGCTCCGTTATCCTGGCCGATGCATTTTTTGCGTCCGAAAACGCATGACCAAACGACGCTGGCTTGTTTGTGGTGCGTTCGAAGCATCTGCTACTTCCAATTTACCTTGGCTCACTCTCGGAGCGGCTCGACCGTCGACCGTGTTCCAGATCCGGTATATTCTTCGGGGACTCATGCTCGGAAGACTCGTGGTCTTACACGCGCCCTGCATTTAGTTAAACTCTCGACACCCAAGGGGCACAGCTATGCGATAGAACAATCAGATTGATCGTGATGTTTCAAGCTCGTTTTCTTCTTACCGATGACCCAAGAAGCATCCGATAGCGTCGTTGGGCTGCTAGGAACCCGGAACTGAAGGCAACCAAATAGGGTATTACACCCTTTTTTGAAAGGTGTCCCAATTTGATCCTTTGGTGATAATAAAGTACTAGAATTTTTATTTCTATTTTATGAAATCTTTTAGCGCCATAAAAATGCATTCAAATTTTATACCAAACACATCAAAACCAAAAGAAGAGAACTGGATCTAAGGGTCAGAAAAATGTATTGGCTTATCGGTAAAAACTCAAAATTGTCGTTGCACAACAAATGAACAATCTGTAAAGCAATACTTGCCAATATGGACTTATGACATACAGTTATGGGGTACAGCCAGCTACTCAAACATCGATATACTGCAGAGGCTGCAATCAAAAACCTTACGAATAATGACCAACGCCCCCTGATACGTGTCCAATAATATTATACACAGAGACCTCAAAATCAACACGGTCAAAAAAGAAGTCCAACGCCTCAGCGAATGCTACGAAACGCGGATCGAAAACCACCCTAATGAACTACCTTCAGGCCTACTAACAGAAGACGCAATTACAAGAAGTCTCAAGAAATATAAACCGGGGAACCTTCAAAATCGATTCCCAGTGTGAAATGAACAGTGAACAAATACAGGATGTCCAACAGGAAGTTGCTGAAACTAATCGACTGTCATTTTAAAACACGTGCACAGAATCAGAAAAACCAAATTGCTTTAAATAGAGGAAACTCTGCAGTTTTAAACGCACATAAATAAAACCCAGTCAAATAATTTTTATGTCAATTTATTACATCTTATAAAAATAACGAAAAAGTACAGTGATTAATGATAGATATTTTCGAAGTGCGAACCGTTAGATTGTGCACAAAAATAATCAATTCTCTTTTGAAAACTGTGTCCAACATATCGTTCGTAATGCCGCGAACGACTTCCTGGATGGCCGCGATCAATTCATCCACTGTGCTGGGATTTTTAGCGTAACAATGATCTTTAATGTAACCCCACACGAAAAAATCACAAGGGTTCAGGTCCGGTGAGTACGGAGGCCATTCTAGTCCGCCTTGAGCAAATTTAGGGTACCCCAGACCGATTACCCGAGCCCCATATACGCGACGAATAGCTTCAAACACCTCATGAGTCCAGTGCGGCGTTGCTCCATCTTGCATGAAGTAAACATTTTTAACCAGTCCCCTCTTTTTTGCATAAGGGAAGAATTTCGTTTCCAAAAGCTGTTTGTAACTCTCTCCTGTTACCGTAGATTCCAAGAATTGCAAATAAATTCCTTTTACTGAAATCGCTGCCCATGCCGTTACTTTCTGTGGATGAAGGGACTTCGCTAGCTATATGTTGGGATTTTCCGTTCTCAAAAACCGGTATTTTGCTTGTTTACGTACCCATTCATCCAAAAATGTGCTTCATCGGAATAAATAATGAATTTCTCATTAAGTTCTTCGGCTTCAAACATTCCCGCAATAGTGTTACAAAATTCGATGCGTTTCGTCATGGCATGTTCAGTTAACAATTGATGAGTGCTTATTTTATACGGATGAAACTTTAAAAAATATTTCAAAATGTTGTGTAATGATGATTTGGTTATTTTTAATGCTTGAGCAGCTTTCCGAATCGAATCATTTGGATTTTGTTTGAAATAATTCTCAACTTCGTTGATCTTCTCTGGTGTAGTCACCGTAACAGATGGACCTGGCAACTCGTGTCTACGGTCCTGGAGTGTACCATACTTCACAAAGTTATCGATTATCCTACAAAAATTAACGTAAAATTACTTCAATGCAGTTTAATTGAATTGAAACACAAGTTGCGTGATAGATGAATATGAATGAATATTAAATTCTTACCTTTTCAGAGTGTTTACGCAGGCAAATCTATGAGTTCCGAACTTAGTACGAAACCCTCTACCCGTGTAGAAATTTGAGTCGGGAAAAAGTACTGCCCCTGATCTGCCTTCCCGACATAATATCAGGCTCTGGTCGGGCCTTCCACCCTGGAATAGGTTCGCAATGTAACGGGTCTAAGGTTAGGTCCCGATCCGCTGTTCCCTTTCTTGGGAACTGATCAGGAACGGGACGGGGAAGAAGCAGTAAATGGCCAGGAAATGTCGATATAACCAACCTCAAAATTACTTTTGTTGATATATAGAGAACAAGATAAATGAAAAAAAAAAAAATAACGTCGGCGTCGTACTATAGATATTAATAATTCACCGTGATAATCTGATTACATTTATTGTAATTATATCCTCCACCATATCAGCATATCATTTTCGTTGACCATCATAATTGATTCTACATGATAGCATTGTCAGGCGTAGGTTATTCTTAAAGAAAATAATATGATGGTAAAACGGAGTATATAATTACAATAAATGTAATCATATTATTACATTCAATTATTAATATCTCTGATGACGCAAAAAGTATTATTTAATAATAGGTTGGGATTTAATATTCAGGAAATGTCAACGTTCTCCCCAGGAAAAGGTTTTGTGGTATTCCTAGTCTGTTCCACAAAAGGGCCCGGTTAGGTAAATCGGACGAGGCGAGCCAGGCCTGGACCAGACGTCAAGTCGGGAATGCCCGGTCACATTTCTGCACGGGTATACGCATTACTATAAATTTTTCCCCTCGAGAAGAAGCACTCAATAAGATATACTTATTCTTCCGTGGTGAGCTCACTCACTTTGACGCGCGCGTACTTGCTTCAACCACGGCTGGAATAAAACTGCGGGGCCTCAGGTATGCGCCTTAGAAAAAGGGACCCCTATTGAATTCATGGAGGGAAGAGACACTCATTTAGTTTTAGCAACTTCCTATTGGACACCCTGTATTATAAACTGCGCGAGATTAGTATCACTGGATATCCACCACGATCTTGCCACATAAATCTAACATCAACTCAATTGCCGAGTGTTTGAAAATAACATTGCAATGAAATTAAATGAAAAAGAAAATAAAACATTTCACATTTCCGCGCGAAGACGCTAGCCTCCATGCTCAATTCATTATGGCGGCTACCGTTTCGCATGTTCGTTGAACAGATAGAAAAAGTATTTTTTTTCAACGAATTATAATATTTATTTTGTGTTCTTATAAATTACAACCAACATTATTCGATTGCTTATTGCGAAAACTACCTTATTTATGCATTCTTAGTATTTTTCTTACATATAATAAAATATTCTATTGTTGGTTGGTTCAAAAAAAGTGTATTTCGTCCAACGGCTAGCCGCGTCTAGGAAATAAAATATGTAGGCTGTGCCGCTTATTGGATTATTCTGTAACTTGCTACGTCCGCGGATAATTACCATATTGAATTGAAACTCATATTCTTTCAACAAGTTTGCAGTTTGATCTGGTGTTTTTTCTATAGCAGAATTTTACCAAAACCGGGAATTATCAACGTATGACTTGTCGAACGTTAAATATCGAGAGAGGGGAAAATATGGCAGTGATATTCTTGATAAATTGAGAAATGTTTTTTGTACGCTTTGACCGAAACTAATATTTTACTGTACCGCAATGGTGCTTGAAAATGCTGTTTTCGTTAATTTTTCGACATTCCTAAACTCAATGAAGGCTCATGAGAACGGGAGTGAGGTAATTTTCTGCTGTGGTGGATTGATGGATGCACGTGGCTATCAGGATCCTCGATAGTAACAGAACCCCAAGACCGCGATCTGATAAACAAAAAATATTAATGGCGTTGCAGTGTACCTCGTTGGAACGCACCGAATTTTTTAATTTATATTTATATTTCCTCTTTTTTATCGATCTACAAAAAGTTTTTTTTTTGCATATTTAGATCGTAGATCTTCGAGTAAGCAACATGAAAAATAGTTAAGGGGAGGGCATAAACTTGGTGTACAAAAAACACGTCGATTTTCAATATTTGTTTTCTGGCCAGACTATTAGGATGACGAGGTCGGGATTTTACACACGATTAATATACACTCTTGCCGAGTTGGAGTTTCTTTCCATTGACAAAGACTGATAAGCAATGAAGTTATTATGATTTAAATAAAGTGCTGCCGTTGCTGCATGGCCAATCGGTGTACGTGGTCCTGGCAACTAGAGTGATCGGAAAGATTAAATGAAAAATATTTACTTTCCGTATGATAATACAATTTTCGTATAATCGGATACATTTTTGACGTTTTGAGAATTGCGACAATGGCAAATTGTAGAATAAAAAAGTTCAACTTTCGGCCAAAAAAACAACTTCGATCATTTGTTATTTACGAATGGATGAACATATTGAAAAATCATCTGGTCATACGAAACGAAGTTGTAAAAACTATGCTCTTTCCGAATTCGAGGTGAATTGGACGACTAGATTTTGAGATACAACTTATATCGTTTCATAAAAAAAACAGTTTCGAGAAGAGCGCAAAAAAAAATCGTAAATCGCAGTGAGCGATCTGAGTCGTCACAAAAGTCGTTATAATTCGGTAAATTAAAGACGTTAAAGTTTGCATCGTTGGTATGCGACGGCAATTAATGATTTTTTATTGCTAAATTTTCTTTTAGCCGATTCAGGCCGTGAAAATCACTCAAGCGTTTTTGCGTATTTTTATTCCAGATTTATGACTTCGATTCGCAAAAAAAGGGTGTTGGACAATAATAAAAATCAAGAAATGAAAAACGCAACAAAAAAATCCTAGCGTTCCAACGATGCGAATATCAACGTGATGTCAATTTTTGTAATTTTCCCAAAATCTTTGTTGCAAATTACAGTTTAGACCTTAAGCTATAATCTATGCAATCGAAAGAAAAACGCATTTTTGTTTCGAGTTTATGCTGCTCTTATACCCATCAAAGAATTTCCATAGATTTGCCAACAGAAATTCGAGCAATCAAAGAAGAATAATTTTCATTGCATTCCAACGATGCGAATGTCAATCCCACAAATATTGATAATATTGAAGTTCGCAGCACACAACGACGATAATATTTTTCTAATTGCCAATTTACTTCGGCAGAACGTTTTTTTTTTTTTTTATATTTTCATTAGAGACCTACACTCTAAATCTATCGAAAATGCTTTTAGACACCAATAAAATTGGAGGAAAAAAGGAAAATTAAAAAAATAATAATTCTTTGCATCCACACTTCAACAACATAAATATTGTCACCTCGAATGTTATTGAAATTTGCAACGAAAATGGGTTTTCTCTCATTGCCAATTTTTGTTCGTCAGCTCAAAGTTATAATAAACTTCTTTTAACGGGTTACACCTTTTTCGCGGTCGGAAAAAAGAGCTATTTTCGTGAATGTTTTTTTTCGGGAAATGGGTGCAGATTTTTAACTTTTTTTTTCATAGTAAAGGTTATCATTTCAAGTATCTTTGACCATTTTTTTATTGGGAGATATTTATAAACGACGGAAATACAGTAAACTGCACAGACCGCTGTGCAAAAAAGGTCCTTCGCGGTCACCACTTCTACTCGGGAACAAATCATCTGAAATCAAAAAACCAAATGAATTTAGTTTTTGTACCGTATTATCTAGTCTTCAATCGACGGATTCATTAAAATAATGATTTGTTAAAAAATGTTTGTCGATCGAGTGATCGTCGAAATTTCGGTGAAAAAAAACTCTCTATTTTCCTTGATATAAAAAAAGTATGCATTGAACAAAAAATCCTTCGATTAAGGACTGCCTTTTGACATACAAAAAAATGTCCGTGAAATTTGAAGCAGATCGGTTTAGTTGTTTTTGAGATATGTTGGTCACCGATTCTGAAAAAGTCATCCCGAAAAAAACGCGTTTAAAGTTTTTACCTGTAACGGTAAAGCGGTAAGCGGACCAACCTGTAAACGCTCATAGCTACCCCAATTTTCAACGGACCGACTTGAAATTTTTAGAGAATATTTTTGAAGGGTTATATATAAGAATCCGTCGAAAACGAAAAATCGATTTTTTCAAAAATTCCAACTGGTTCTAACCCCTTAAGGTCCTCATCAGGCCTCTAACCTCAGGCCATCAGGCCTCCTACCTCTATCAAAAATTATTTTGCACACCAACAAAACACTACAAAAATGGAAAATAAAAAACATTCGTTGGCAAGCGATCAACGCTGCAAGCTTCATCAACATCATCTCGCCCGAAATCACGGTAGCAGTTACTCGACCACAATTCCCCAATTCCAAAAGGACACCTCGCGTCGCTCATTTTCAGCTTTTCGTACACTCATTCCTCGCTTTATGTCCATGCCGCGGGGTAGAAATACTCGCGACAACTACGTGGCAACGTTTCAGTGAGAAACATTACCCCATATCCTCGATACACCATAGGCGGGTATCGGAGCAGTGGTTCTCCGCGTACTTGGGTTTGCAGCTGCGGGCTCACCGAAGCCATTTTCAGACTCGTCTCTCTCTCTGCCGCGCTCGTGAGTGAGTCCTGGCATGCGTGCCCGTCAGTGTGCGAGAGAAAGAGAGATTTCGGGGCCCCACATGCAGCAGGCTACGTACGAATCGCGAGCCACTAAATGTGCAGCCGGAAAGCATCAAAGTACGATGGCGCCTGGCGATGGTACCCCGCAGGGCCACTGATTTTTCGGGCCCAGGCAGGTGGCACTGTTTCGCTGACGTCACCCGGCTAAATGAAATACGACAAAGAGCGGAGACGATGGCGAATAGAGGGAGAGATATCGAAGGATAAGATGAAGAGACAAAAGCAGTTTTTAATAAAATCCGGTATCGATCATCGTCTTAACAGAGCCACCTCACGTCAGGACTTACAAGAGAGAAAAGTATAGGAGAACAGATAGGTTTGTATGCTTTGTACAGAGGAAAATGGATGGGTTGAAAAGAGGAGGTTGAACAGATCGATGAGTAATTTCAAGCCGACTTGCAGACGGTATGAGAATCGAAGCGAGCAGGTAACGCGCGGATGCAGGTCACCTGTTGATCGAGGTGGAATCGCGCCGGCTATATAAACGCGTATGTGTGTGTGTGTGAATTGCGGAAGAGGGTTGAAAAGTGGAGAGCTTTCCAGTCGACTCGGCCTGCCGTGAGAAACACGTGAATGAAAATGTAGCCAGACAAGGATTGGGGAGTATGCTGAGGTATATAGCGGTGAAGCGGCACAGAGCGCGAGGGGTGGTGGCCAAGACCACCGGACACGTGCGACTCACGTGCCGCGGCACGCGTTTGCGTTTTGCGTCCGCGCTGTCGTCAAACTCTCTCTCTCTCTCTCTCTCTCTCTCTCTCTCTCTCTCTCTCTCTCTCTCCCTCCCTCTCTCTCTCTCTCTCTCTCTCTCTTTCTCTCTCTATTTAGCTCCCTCTGCTTTCTCTTAGCCGATATCTGTCACCGTCGTCATTATCCGCCGCACTCAACGTAATGTAATGTCAATCGAATGATTATTCGCTCGAGAGGGATGGACATGCCGCGAGACATGTTGCATGGCTCCAACGGGCCAATGGGGAGTACATGGTATTTGCAACGAACACTCACGGTGAAATGTGGTGGAGTTTTGTTCGATGGCACAGCGATGGTAACATGCCAGCCGTGTTGCAATCGTTTTGCCAATAATGTATAGTGGGTGGCTGCAACCACTGAGGACTTTCCTCTAACTGTACTCCAGACGAAAAAGAAGTTGGTTGGGTTTGTTTTATTGGCACCCTTTACCCCCAGTGCGTGATTGGGGTTAATGGGGGCTGATTATGGGGTGCAATGTGAAACAGATCGGCATTTCGTCAGGTCGAGGAACGGCTGACATTGCAGTTTGATGAAGTTTGCATCGTTGGAATGCAACGAAAATGATTTTTTTTTATTTTCCAAATTTCCTTTGACAGATTTTGAGCTGCGAAAATCACGCGAACAATTCTTTTTACCAATTTATAACAAAATTGGAAAATTATGATTTTGGTTAAGAATGAAAATGAGACATTGAAGAAAATTTTCGTTGCATTCCAAGGATGCAAACTTCAACCCCATCAAGTTTGCATCGTTGCAACGTAACGAAACTTTGGGAACGCGAAGTTTCTTTTTTTTTTGGCAAGTTTGAGATATGAAAATCGATCAAACATTCTTTTAGGATTTTTGTCGGAAATGTACAGCCCAAATTTGCAGGACGAAATTTTAGATGATGGCGAGAATGAATAAATGAATGAATAAATGAGAAAATAACTTTAATATCGTAGGAAAAGTTCTTTTTAGCCCGTCTGACCCTGATTTGGATTTGATTGTCCAATACATAAATTATTGAATATATATGTCGACAATGAATTTTATGGTCAGATGATCATTCAAGCTAATCGAGCTATTTTGCGTTGACTATTTACTTAGCTTATAAATGCTGAAAAGACCTTATGAATAAGGGGCCATTGTTCGTTCAGAGGTAAAATCAATGAGTTTGAAGTTTCGATGGAATGCAATGAAAATTCGTATTTCTGAATTCCTTCGATCTTGTTAGATTTTGTCCACATAAATCCTTCGACCATTTTTTAAAGATACTTATCTAGCCATCTAAAATGAAGTTAAAACTTGCATCGTTGCTATGCCACGATTTTTTTTCTCTCATTTTTTATTTCCTCATTTTTATCATTACGCGAAGCGTTTTTTTGCAAATTGAAGTAAATTTTTAATAATAGTACGTAGAAACATTTAAGCAGTTTTCACAGCCTAAACCGGCAAAAAAATCGGGTAAGAAGAATTCATATTAGCGTCATAATCTACAATATAAATTTATAAACAAAAGATCTTCGAAAATAATGAAAATAAAAATATTTAAAAAACTGTCGTTGCGTTCCAACATTGCAAACTTCAACACCATTGAGATATGCAATTGAAGTTTGCATCGTTGGTATGCAACGAAGATTCTTTCCAATTTTTCTTATCTTCATTATTATCCAAAATCGTACTTTGCAAATTTGTTGTAAATCCCTAAATAAAAATCCTAAAAAATGTTTGCATGATTAACGTAATTCTAATCTGCCAAAGGAAATTAAGGAAATAAAAAAAGTCTTTTTCGTTGCATTTCAACGGTGCAGACTTAAAAATCATAAAAATAAATCGTTAGGACGCAATTTTTCGAATTCAAAGAGGTAGCGCTTTACATCAGGATGGATCTGGAACATTGAGTTTGTTTCGGTCGGTCGCAATTAATCTACCAAGAGGCCCGCCAAAAGGCCAAGTTCCGAATTCCTTTTCTGAGAAGCGGTTGCTGAAAATGAAACGCACTTTTTTTGACCCAAAGGTTGACAAACACATATATTGAGAACCTTGAAAATAAAATCACCAAAAAGTACAGAAAAACGACAAAAACATGGCCGCCGGCAGATGATAAAAAGTTTTTTGCGACGTTCGGCAGTGGACACCCTCCAGCTTGAACAGTCCATATGAAATCTAAAAACCGAACGAGTTATTGAAGTTAACGATAAATAGAAGTCATTGACGATCGTCAATTTTAGAATCATTTTTTTAAACACAGTGGCGCCGCTTTAAACTCGAGCATGTAAAATATATTTAAAAAAGGCGTAATTTCAACGTAACTATTAAAAACTGGAGATGGTTTTTAAAAAAGTGAGATCGTTGACGACTGTTAAATGTTTCACATCGTATCTCCTGTAAATTCGGAAACAATCCATCACGTGGTTCTCGAGATATTATGTCCACCGACTTTGAAAACAGTATTATCTGTCGGCGGCCATGTTTTTCTGTATTTTTTGCTGTTTTTTAAAGGCTCTTAGTACAGTAGCTTTGTGTTAAAAAATGTGATTCTTTTTCACCAACCGTTTCGCAGAAAAAAAATCGCAATTTCGCCATTTTTTTGGGCATCTAAGTAGATGTAGTCCCTTAAAGCGGGAAACCAGTTTTGGAGTAGGTTTTTTAAAGCGATTTTCATGATTTTTTTCACAAAGAATGAATGGAAAGAATTTATTCAAACATTGGGAGTATTGTATACATATTTTCAAACAAAAATTTAAATTATTTCGAAGCATTTCCTTAGAAAATATGAAACATATAACCTGGGGCCCATTGAAGGTCGCCATCAGACTTTGCTTTTTGTGTACACTCTGGAAGCCACAGTTTTTATCGAAAATCAATACGGTTTAAATATTACTTCAAGAACATGTTTTCCTTCTATATGAACCTATCTGTCACCAAAACAATTGAAAATGGCATTTTTTAGAGGTGTTTAAACAAAAGGGTATAATGTTTGTCATTATTTTATAACTATTTTTGCTATAAACAATAATATTACCCCTAATTTATGTCCATATAGAGCGTTATTATATAAAGAAACTGTCACTTTATAAAATGATAGGTTAGAAGCTTTTTGAGCTAGAGTGTACCCAATTTAAAAAAAAGGCACAAGAAAACGCGTTTGAAAAAAAATACCGAAAACCAAAAATTTCAGTCGAATTTTTGCTTATTCGAAACTTTGGGAACATATTCTTGAACACATTCTTGAAAAAATCGATTTTTTGAGTCACCTAAACTGGTTTCCCGCAGGGTTCTTCTCACTTCAGACGCTAAAAAGGCAATTTTCATTAATTTTTTTTGATAGGTTCATATTATAGATATTGATATAAAAGCTGTTACACTTAATAAATACAAGTTGCGTTGGAGACTCGGCTTCGGTCCGGCCAATAGGGGATTTTGTAAGGTCAGCGACGGAAATGAAAGATGTTTTTCTTTTCTTTACGTTTCGGCCCTCTGGTTTGGGTCCTCTTCAGAAATTATATTTTTCTGTATAAATTATGGTACACAAATTTTACCAATTACGTTTGAAAAAGTTACATGAGCGTTTTATGTTATGATTCCGTTATATAAGTATTCTGTCATTTTGTATTACAGTTATGTTAATTCTGTTTTGGTTATAGCTATGGTAATATGATATGAATAATTTCTTATATTGCGTTAATTTTTTTAAGTATCGGTGTTTGAAATGTGCGATGTGTGAGAAAGAGGGTTATTGTATTATGGAATTATATGATAACTCCAAATTAATAAAAAAAAAAATTTATTAATTTTTTCAACTTAATAAGTACACCTTTGAAATACGATTTTTTAAAAGTATTTTTTTAAGTCACTATTTATGGACGAAAATGGTAGCTAAAAAAATGTCCTAAAAAAATTGTAGGTCTGCGCTGTTGATGAAATCTCGGAGATGGATCCTCCGAAACAAAAAATCAAACGATTTCAGACTCAGTATATTAATGGCTATAGCGCATATCATACGATTTTTGATATACGCGAAAATACCAAAATGGCGGACATTTTTCGATAAAACAAAAGACGCCTTTTTTGGCAAAAAAAGTAAATATCAAAATTTAAACAATCCTTGATATGCGCCATAACAATAATTGTAAAGAATATGTGGTTAAAATTTCATAAGGATCGGCTCAGTAGTTTCGAAGATTTTATCAATTTGTTTGGAGAAAAACGCGTTTAAAGTTTGTTTGGATTGCATAAATACATAAAAAAACATTTTTTAAATGTATTTCGAAAGTGTATTTTTTGAAGTGTAACAACTTTTGTATAAATATCTCTAATATAAACCTAGTAAAAAAGTTCATGAAAATAGGCTTTTTTAGTGTCTACAGTGAGAAGACCCCTTAAATCGGATCGAAGAGAGCGAGATGAGATGCGACAGGGTCGAATCGGCGTTTGGTTTTCGGCTGATCGAAACGATCGAGAAAATACATTTTCTGCGATCGCGCATTTTCATTGAGAGTCACTGGATTGGGTTGCGGGCCCCAAAGTTCCACGCCAATGGTCTCCTTTGGGCCCCTTCTAGTGTAACGCGAAGGGGGGCACACCGGCAACGACAGCTGCTGCCTGCTACGCCCGTCTCCCTTTTCTCCGATCCCGCGTTTCTCGACCCGTCTTTCTCTTGCCTTCCCCTCATTCTCAATTTCCCCTGGGTGTAAAAACCCTCCCTGCGCGCTGCTCTCCCCTCGTCCACCGACGGACCCCCACCAACCGATCCGGTCGCGTGGCAGGCAGCAAGCGCTCGTATTCCTCCTCTTCTTCTCTCTTCCTTCTCCTCCTCTTCTTACTCCTCCACATACACGAAATAATAATACTTGCTTGCTCACGTTCCGGTTACTCCCAAACGGTGCAACGGACGTTGCGTTCTACCGCTCTCCCCTCTTCGAGGCCTTCTTTAAATTTTGCGCGTGCACGCGTACACCCGCAAACGTATAGGCGCGCGCACGCACGCACGACGTCCGCGCCCCGAACTTGCGTGGTCCCAAAAAATGCTCTTCCTCCTACGGAAACGAAAGTTTCTGCGGCGTTTCGCGATCCTTTCTCAATTGGAAAACGAAGAAGTTACGGTTGAAAAGTAAGTACTGGCTTCCGGGCGGCTTTCGCGAAGCCGCACTTTCCGGCAGTACGAGCTCCGGATTTCTCGGCTTGATATTGTGCGTTATCTGAATCCGCATTTTATCAGGTCCAACAACGAGCCCTTTTTCACCTTTGGTACTCTGACACAGATTTGCATTTGGTAGTCTGATGTATTCAAATGATTGGGTCTCATGTATGCGCCGTCTGTTAAGGGGTCTTCTCACTTTAGACCCTAAAAAAGGCTATTTTCGTGAATTTTTTGATAGGTTTATATTATAGATATTGATATAAAAGTTGTTACACTCAATAAATATACTTTCGAAATATATTAAAAAAATATTTTTTATGTATTTATGTAACCCAAAGAAACATTGAACGCGTTTTTCTGGAAACAACGTTTTTCGACGGCTTGTTGATAAAATCTTCGAAACTACTGAACCGATCCTTATTCAATTTTAACCACATATTCTATAAAACTATATTTATAGCGCATATCAAGGATTTTTTTTACATTTTGATATTTTACATTTACATTTACATTTTGATATTTACATATTGACTATTTTTTTTTGCCAAAAACGGTGAGAAAAGCGTTTTTTTTATTTTTCGAGAATGTCCATATAAATGTCTACGCTATAGCCATTAACATACTGAATCTAAAACCGTTTGATTTTTTTGTTTCGGATGATCTATCTCCGAGATTTCATCAACAGCGCAGACCTACCATTTTTTCAGGACATTTTTTTAACTACTTAATTTTATTTAAATTTTTTAAAATGTATTTCTAAAGTGGATTTATTAAGTGTAGTAACTTTTATATCAATATTTATAATATAAACCTATCAAAAAATGCATGAAAATAGCCTTTTTAGCGTCTAAAGTGAGAAGATTTCTCAATGCCAAAATATTCATGCATTTTTTTTAAATTTTGCTTGAGTCTATTTTGGCCTAATTCACTTTTCAAAGTGGTCTAGGAACGGCGCGGGAAGAACGCGATCAGGCTCGAGGAAATTCAATTAGATCCCTTTTGCAAAGGCAGTATTGTTGTTTAGAGCACTGCTTTGGAGATGATTTTGAGGATGGAATAGTCGTTTAGCTTGTTGAGTTTTCTTTTGCAATTTTTTTACACGGGCTTACTGATCCTTCAAGAATATGTACAAATAAAAAAAAATTGTCATCTACGAAAATGCATGACAATTCGTACTCCAATTGATGTTATTGAAGTTTGCATCGTTGGAACGCAACGAAAATTCTTTATTATTTAATTTCGTAATTTTTGTTACTTTCTGAACGCTTTTTTGCAGGTTTAGTTTACGGATCCCTAGTAAGGATGTTGATAAATATTAGTAATTTTTGTACGCTAAAAGTGTCAAAATAAAATCGAGCAATGAGAAGAAAAAAAAATTCGTTGCATTTCAACGATGCAAACTTCAATACCATCTCAATTGGCGACCAGTGTTGTAGCCGTTATATGAATGAGTAAAAAAAAATTACAAAATGGTGGCATGCTAAACTTTGATGATCAAATTTGATACGTTGAAACGTTTTTCGGACCATTCAACGTATCATATTAAAAAAAAAGTATTTCGTCTTATTTCTGCTACCAACGTTAAAAAACATTCTACTGGTGGTGACGCCAAACCTGAGCTCAGTCGGCCAGTTGGTTATCGAGATATCGTCGTTGCCGATTTGAAAAGCATAATTTAAAAAAAAAACGCGTTTAAGGGGCCAGGCGACTTTGGAGCCACGAACAAAGGCTATTTTCGCGATTTTTTTTGAGGATTTTACAAAAGATATGAATATAAAAGTTGTTGGGCTTGATAAATAGTCTTGAAATACATTTTTTTTAAAATTGAATTCCTTTTTTTTTTCATTTTTAAGTACAAAAACTATAGTTTAACGTAACGCCTCAAAAATAAGTGGGCTAGGTAGCTCCATCACAACTCGGCAATAAATTGTCTGAAACAAAAAAAAACAGAGTCCATTAGATTCAGTATGGCACCAGCTACAAAATGACCCTCGGATATAAAGCTTTATCAAAAAATAAAACAATGGCAGATGAAAAACGAAAAAAGTATTTTAAAAACGCGTTTTGTTCGCAGTTTTTCGCAAAAAAGAGTAGAAAACAAAAATTTTAAAACCATCGAGGTTCATCTTTTTGCGAATCATGTTTACAATATGTGGTTCAAATTTCAAGAGAATCGATTTATTAGCTTTCGAGATACGATGGAGCTAGATTTTGAAAGCGTTTCGAGAAAATCACATTTGAAGTTTATATACTATGAAAAACTTTTACCTAACCTCAATCGGCAATTCCTGCACCGTACAAAATCCCTTCTGATTGCTCATGATCATCGGTTTCTTCAGATCTTGCTTGCTTTCGATTTTCAAAGTGGACTGGCCCCTTAAGGTTCCTGCATCCGACCGTGCTCCCCAAGCATACTCCTTACAATTCCTACAACTCGGCTAACTTTTCGTGTATCATTCAACGATGTTGAAGTTTGCATCGTTGGGATGCAACGAAAATTATTTTTCGTATTTTTTTCCCCATTTTCATTATTCTACCAAATATTTTTCGTACATTTCGATTGCGACACCCTAAGTAAGTAAGAGCTCAAAAAATGTAAGCAACAAAAATTCCAGCAAGTCGGAACGATTGATTTTCATTGCCCCCAAAGATGCAAACTTCACCGTCATATCATTAAGGCGTTACCCCCACTTGTAGCGCAAAAAAAGGCCTTTTTCATTAATTTTTTTAAAGAAAACTACAAAACTTTTTTAATCGATCAATATACCATCTTAAAGAACACATCTTGAAGAACTTTCAGTAATTTTCTTATTGAAAAATATTACATTGTTTAGTGGCAAATGGCCGTCAATGAAATAATGTTTTTATATACACGGTTTGCGGTGACCAACATTACGGCGAAGTGGATCATCCGAAAAAAAAAAATGCGGATGGATTTAGTCAAATATAAGTATAAACTAGTCTTTAATCGAAGGATTTTAAAAAATATTCATTTTTCACAAAATGGCGGACAGTCAAAGTTAATGGTTCGATTTTAACGAAAAAAACGGCCGTTTTTTGGCTATAAAACGGCCATTTTTTTTTTCGAAAAAAAAAAATCGAACGATTAAAGACTACATTTTTATGTATTAAATAAGCCTGCAAAATTTCAAGAAGATCGGTTCATTAGTGTTCGAGTAATCTTGGTCACCGACTTCAGAAATGCCATTTTGAGAAAAACGCGTTCAAAGTTTCAATTTCCGGTCGTTTACACAACGGATTCTTCTCTTTCAACGCTCATATCTCAGTCAATTTTGTTCGGATCGACTTGAAATTTTCAGGAAATATTCTCAGATACTTATACTTGAAAAAAATGCAATAAAAAAAATCGATTTTTTCATAATCGCAAGTGGGGGTAACCCCTTAAACTGTTTTCACAGACGTATTCAGAAAAGTCTCTAAAATAAAATAAATAGAAAAACTTTTTTTTTTCAAATTTATAGCCAACTGCCTTAAATCGGAAGGTTCAGTTGGTTGCCACGAAGGGCAAAATGGAAAATCGACATTTTTTGTTAGATCAAAAAACCAAAGGGAAATCGGCTCCAAAAGCACCGAGTTGCTTGGATGAACGAGATAACATCTAACAGGATCGAATTAGTATTCCATTTTCGCCCATGGTAGCCATCTTCGTGGCCCTACGCCGAGCTAACGTCTCCGAAAATTCATCATTCCTCCCGAGTTTCGATTTTCCGCGCCATCGGGCGTTCCCCTCCGATTTGCTTCCACCTACGCAGTTACTCACGACAGAACCCGTGCTATCTCTTCCCGCAGATTATTCAAACCCGGTAAGGATCGACGGTTTGCTCCTCGTTAGACGACGAACAACAATCGTAGTGGTCGGGGTAATAAAGTCGAAAGTGGAATTTTTATTCGATTTTTTTCTTCTATTGCTCCGGACCTCAATAACTGTTGATATTTATGGCGAGCAGCTGTAGAGTTGAAACGAGCGTGCCCCAAGCGTGGAAGGATTTCCTTGGAGCATTGGCGAGCACATAATCCCCCCCGATATCACCCAACGTGTGGGTATATAGCGAACGTCAGCCGCGAGGATATTCTTACGAATTTCTAGGCCCGCGTCGATCGTTCATCCTCGTCCAGCCGGCTGCCAATCCCCACTCTCTCATCCTCGAACCTCTCCGGTGGACCTCGCGCGCGCGCACGTTCCTCAAAAGACCTCGGATCACACCGACGAAATATCGCTGAATCGTGGCAGGACGAAGTTTTGCAGAATAAGAAAACAAATCGGCAGACATCCCGGGGCGTTAATTTCTCTTTTTGTTTCGTTGATTCCGTTGGATGGGCTGCCGATTGAAATGGGGGCGGCCAAGCGAGTAGGGGAAAAGCGTGGAGAGGGATCGAGCGGAAACGGCGCACGACTAGGTTAGGTTGAGCACCAATGGCTACCTGAGCCCTTCTCAACGTTTTTTCATCCTTCACGGCGCGTCTTTTTTTTTCTCCTTCCTCTTCTTCATCCGATTCGGCTGGCTCTATTCTACCAGTGTACAGGGTGTATGGTATCGTCCTGGCCTCTCGACCAACCCCCTCTGACGATCTATCGGGGGTTTCTACTCGGGCGGCTAGAGAGAGACCATCCCCATCTTCGACCTGAACCCGAGTCGTTTTTCCTCGCTTCCTCGCTACAACGCCTGTTTTTTTCCACCGACACGCTCGTCCTCTCGCACCCACACGCAGACACCCAGGCACACACAAAGCCGGGCAGACATACCCGCACATACTCAGCTTATACCTGCCGACCGAAACGACAATCGCTGAGTCGCGTGGCAGCGTGCACTGCTCGCGACCACCGCACGAATTTATCATTGGGAATGTTCTTTCTCTTCGATCTCGATGCCTTCAAGAGGGTGCGCATGCACGATCGGCTGCACACGGTAGCGGGAGGTTGTCCAAGTTGGTTTGGTAAATTATACCCTTAAAAACTTTTGAAAAGTAAAAAAACGCCAAGTAATAAAAATTCCTCAAAATCGTTATCGCTTGTTTTACTATATAAAAAATTCTGATTTATCTCAAATATCTCAAACTATACTTATCATTTAAGAGGGAATGATACCTCATCGCGGTCGGTATGGTAGAACAATTATAGATTCCCAAAAATCTCGAAAACGGCTCTTCAGATCCCGTCGAAACTTTGCCAAACGACGTCAAATAGATAGACGAACAGCTGTCTTCCCCTCAAATTTTCTAAATTTGAGGAAAAAAATGTAGATTGGCATATCATAAACCAATCTAGTTTTTTTTCTCAAATTCAGAAAATTTGAGGGGAAGACAGCTGTTCGTCTATCTATTTGACGTCGTTTGGCAAAGTTTCGACGGGATCTGAAGAGCCGTTTTCGAGATTTTTGGGAATCTATAATTGTTCTACCATACCGACCGCGATGAGATATCATTCCCTCTTAAGTTCAAAAAATGGCTTTATTTTACTTCTTTAATGCAAATGTACAAAAAAAAAAGTGAAATCACTTTTATGAAATAGCCAAGCAAGTTTACTAGACATGCTGTACACAACATTTTTAAAGCTTAGGAATAATATTTTTGAAAATTTTTAGTTTGAAAAAGTTTTAGCAAACCATTATAGCAAAAAATGATATCACCATTAGTTAAAAGTACAAAGTAGGTACCGCATAAGTACACTGGAAATGCTGTGCAACGACTTGGCGTGCATGGTTAAGAAAAAAGCTCGGGAAGTCAGAGAATTTTCCGTTTCGATCGCGCGCAAAAATAACTTCTGCGTCGATATATATATATATATATATATATATATATATATAATTTTACATAATAACGTGACATCGACTACCAGGGCTATTCGCGATTATGTTTTACTGCCGCTCGCGCTAGTGTCATTCGTACAGAATAACTTTGATATGGAGCTTTATCGGTATGGAGGTCAGTCAGCAGGTACGAAGCTACGTTATATTCGCTTAAAAAATGACTCGATAAATTGCTTTCATATACTTATCTTGTATCATGCAAATAAAATAACACTTCAAATGCCGTGTGGTCGAAGGATAGATCACTTATTTGAGCCGTACTCCACATGAATCTGGTTTTCACTTGCATAATAAATCGTGACGATTTATGTTTTGTTAACCCGAAAATTGACATGTTGAGATGACGAAATGCTTCGCCGAGCTTTTTTCTTAACCATGCACGCCAAGTCGTTGCACAGCATTTCCAGTGTACTTGTGTGGTACCTACTTTGTACTTTTAACTAATGGTGATATCATTTTTTTGCTATATTGGTTTGCTAAAACTTTTTCAAACTAAAAATTTTCAAAAATATTATTCCTAAGCTTTAAAAATGTTGTGTACAACATGTCTAGTAAACTTGCTTGGCTATTTCATAAAAGTGATTTCACTTTTTTTTGTACATTTGCATTAAAGATGTAATTTGGTAAATTATATTTTTGGATGTTGGCCACTCATTGGGATGTATAGGGTGGCTTGAAATCACCTGACGTTTTAATTTATTAATAAAACGCAGGGGAAGTCGGGGCAAGATGATAACGCTAAGGTCATGTTCAAATAGAACAATACGTAAGTCAGTCAGGTTTCATTCTTTTTTAAACTAATGAACATTTAGTAATCTTTCAATTTGGGAAGCAAAAAAATCAGTTTTTCTGATTTGTACCATGCAATATATATTTTTAATTGAACCTTTATTTTCCCCATCTTGTGCGGGGCAAGATAAAACAGCGCCCGGATAATGATGGGACACGAATTATTGGCATGTTTCACATATAAAAGTGGTTTCATTCTCAATACCGTCAAATTGATAAGCCAGTCGTCTAAGTTTTGTAGGATTAGTCCGAATAATCTTGCTTCCATATCATTTTGATCGTTTGTAAGTTCTTTTTCTTCCCCTGGTAGAAACACCGGTTGAAGAGGAACCAAATGCTTTACTAGTTCCATTTCACCCTTTCTAACGTAAATAGTGGTACGTTGTAAAATATTCCGGGTTGGCGATAGCTTGTATCCATCTTGCCCCCTTAGACGGTTAACGAATTAAGGGAAGGTTCTGCCTTGTTGGGCCGAAAAATGTTCGGTTTTTCACCAATTTTTTATGCGAAAAGTATTAAATATAGAATGTTGATATTTGGTATGTTGACTGAGCGGTCTTTATTGAACGTCAAAATATTTTTTAAAGTTTGACAAAACATGGTGGTGGGAGTGGGAGGAGCCACGTATGTCGGTGCGCGGGCGATGACATTCTTCGCTTGCGGAAGTCCTAAGTCCCGGACAGGTGATCTGAAGCAGAAAAATCAGACATATTTTTACTTTGTACAATATTGTGTATGAGTTGACCTAGAATCAAGAAGAAACATTTTAAAATAAAAAAATTGTGAGCAAAAAACCGCAATTTTTTGGGAACAAAACAATCTTCCTTCCGATCGCTCACTTTTTTTTTTATTTTTCAATTTTTCTTGATTCTAGGTCACCTTATAAACAATACTGTACAAAGTAAAAATATGTTAGATTTTTTTGCTTTAGATCACCTGTTCGGGACTTAGGACTTCCGCAAGCGAAGAATGTCATCGCCCGCGCACCGACCTAAGTGGCTCTTCCCACTCCCACCACCATGTTTTGTTAAACTTTAAAAAATATTTTTATGTTGAATAAAGACCGCTTAGTCAACAAACCAAATATCAACATTCTATATTTAATACTTTTCGCATAAAAAAATTGGTGAAAAATCGAACATTTTTTGGCCCAACAAGGCAAAACCTTCCCTTAACACAAAATCACGTAATAACCTTGAAAATTTCTGACAAACCGTTCTTATTATATTAATAACTAGTACTTTCATTGTGTTTACCAACCTATCTCTAATCAATATCAGAAACTCAAATAAACTGAAACGATGTTAAACATCATCAAAAATAACATCGTTTTGTCAAAAAATCGATATTGTTTTCTCACTCGAGACGCGCGCTTCCACCACAGTTGATACTTTCACACTCATTCACCTCACCGCCATCCCTCAAAACTCCAACGGGAGCACTGTGCTCGCACACACTGTTTAGTGGCTAGGCTTATGATTCATCTTACCCCTCGTTTATTTGGGAAGTATGAATATTTTTATTTTAACGCTAGAACTATAAACCGGGGTAGATATCTACCCCACGTTTTTTTTTTGCAAAATTACGTTTTGGTCGTTTTTTAACACTTTCGATATTTAAATCGATTTTTCCACCAGCTAAACTTCAATGAAAATGAATTTGCTTTTCACCATTCTCGTCTGCATGAAAAATACGAAGAGATTCTTACGAGTCTCATTACTGCTTTCAGAACGATTCTACGAACAAGAAACGCGTGGGGTAAATATTTACCCTGGTTTGGAGGTTGATGGTAGAAAAAATGGGTTTGTAGTTGTAGGGTTAATATAAGGTACAACATGGAGGTTACGTGTGGAACACAATGTCCGATAAATGGCCACACCGTCACTGTTTGCAAACGTTCATTGTGACGACATTTTCAATAACATTTTGGCATAATTGCGAACTTACATTGGTGCGTTCAATAGCTTCCTTGAGCTCTGCAATGGTCTGTGGATCATTGGCATACACTTTTTCTTCCAGAAAACCCCAAAGAAAGAATTCCAATGGTGTCAAATCGCACGATCTTGGGGGTCAATTCACATCGCCGTGGCGCGAGATAACACGATCATCTTCGTCTGCAATAACTATGCAGTAACAATGTAGCAAATAACAATTTTTGTGCGTTGCTCGATCATGTAATTCTCCATGACTTAACCTCAATACTTCCTGATGCCAGTTGTCAAAGATTAGTACTCTGTGTTCGCCACAAAAAAGTGGCGTGCAATTTAAAATGTCAGATCACTTTGAGACACCCTTTACTTAAGATCCATGGTTGGAATGCAACGATAATTATTTTTGTTTTTTTTTCTTCGTATCTTCAGTTTCTTGATCATCCAAAGTCTCATCCTGCAAATTTGTGATACAAATTTCTAATGACGATCCTAAAATACGGTTGGGTGATCGTTGTGGTTAAAATTTGCCAAAAAGGTTTGCGTTTTTAAACTGTCGTTGCATTCCAACGATGCAAACTTCAATATCATTAGAAACCGGCAGTCACCAAGAATTCTCATAATTTTGGCATTTCCGTATCCTACCAATCGTTTTATTCTTCCAACCCTTCGCTTTGAAAATGTAAGATAATCCATTAAAATAGCATTCACCTAATAGTAAAAGTATCGCGGTCACCGTCAATCATTTTTCGTGAAAAATCGTTTTCGTGAGGAATCATTAGATTCTTGAAAAAGAAGCTTTTTAATTTGGTGCCATCTGCTATATTTTCAGTACTGTTCAGAAAAGTCTACACGTTGAATACTAATAATTTTTTATGTTGAAGTTTGTATCGTTGGAATGCAACAAAAGCTCATTGGGACGAATCATCAACTTAACATCGTTTGAAGTTTGCGTTTTATAGACTACCAGAATCACTCGAACGTTTTTCAGAATCTTTTCTAAATTCTGCAATAGAAATTGGAAGAAAAAAAAACTTTTCGGGTAATAAAAAATCCAAATGGCTCAAAAATCTTTTCAAAAATTTTAGTTATGAAAATCCCTCAACCGTTTTTTAATTGAGATGCTTATTCGGAAACCTAGAATTGAAGTCTGCAAAAAAATTGACATAATGATAATAAAAATTTGATATAATAAAAATCGAATATTTGGTATAATAATGAGAATCAAACATTTGATACAACAATAAAAATAACATTGCCACGACGTAAATTTCAACACTACGCAAACTGAAAGATCACGATAATTATGGTTCGGTCAAGGATTTTTTCTTTCATGAATTGGTTTACGATGGGCAGGTGTATAGACGCCTGGAGGTTCGTTCGAGGCTAACCTGGCTTCGTAGCGAGTTCATATCAAATTTGCAAATGTGCATCGGAGCAATTCCGATATGCCATGAATTGATACCTTTTCGAGTCTCCTAAAACGCTTGGGGTCAAAGTCCAGACGACTGGTCATACAATCCCTCTATCAGATGGTGCTGCGTCGATTCAACGGAAATCGGGCACTCTCCTTGTCTTGTATCGGTAACCCGATAAGGGGCTGCTGCATGGGGTGACAAATGATAGTGTTTTAGGTTTTTTTTTTTTAAATAACCGAGAAGAGTTTTTGATATTGGTTCTTCGACACCATACCGCGAGCGAGGTGGACTGTCTGCCGATGTGCATTCGAGAAGCATACATTGCCCGTTGATCCGTAGAATAAAATGTCCCGAAAAAGTAAATCGAGAGTCTGCCACGTTGAACGTGATACGAAAGCCCGTTGTCTTTTATGCCTAACTGAGGCTGTTCGATGCACCGTAAATTGTGTGGTGAGTTTTGAGGCACCTGCATAGTTGAGACGAAAATGTAATGCTAACTTGGGTAATGTCATTACAAAATTCATTTTTTATTTGTCCGCTGGCTAATGACATCCGCCCTTACAATTGACCTGTCGGTTGCAAAGGCCACTGGAGGCATCCTTGTTCTCAAGTCGCGATCTAACGAAGAAGGGTAGTGAAAGACATCTCCAGGGAGAAGGAGAGAGCGTTACTACTGTATAGAGTAGTAATGGTCCATGAGGCGAATCGCCTACTCCCATAACCAGTTGCTGGCCTTGTAGTGGCAAATTGATGATCGCCGATACTCGTGTAGATAGCATCTACTGGTCCATGCAGCGAACATTCCCGTTCATTCGGATTAGGACGCTCGTACGGTACACCATATGCAAATGCTGTATTCTTGCCGGATGAAACGGTTTGCGATTTCTCCATAGCATGTATCGAGTCGATGACAAAGATACTGCGATTTTTATGATGCAGGAGGGATTGGGTACTGTTATAAATTAGTTACGTGCGGTTTTACCTTTACCTATTCCTGTTCTTGCAACCGTTTGGTTGAAAAATCGGAAATTCATGAATCATGCGATGAGTTGAAGAAGATTATTGGCGTCGCTCTTAAATAATGAGTTTTGGAACAAAACCTGTAAATTGCATAGGGTTTCGTAGTCATTTATTTGTGCAGTCATTTGCAGGATCAATGCCTAACTAATATATTAGTTATTATTATGTATGTTGGACCATAACCGTTGATTACATACTAATTTCGATCTTTTTTTATAATCCGCAACCATAATGATATGTTTCATGTGATATTAAGGGGTTACGCCTAGTTGTAAAAGTCGAAAAATCACTTTTTTTCAAAACCAATATATTCTGACAGTATATCATTTTATGAAATTCCTTATAAAGTTCCTTGAAAATTTCAAGGTGATCGGATAAAAATTGACAGATTTATAGACTGTTATGTTGACGCCCGTCGGAACGTTCAAAGCGTCGTTCGAAACTTTAAACGCTTTTCCTCGGAAGAATATTTTCAAAGTTGGTAAGCGAAATATGTTAAAAACTATTGCATCGACCTTTCTGAAATGATTAGGTCTTTTTCGAAATTTAAAAATATAGTATTTGACCGAAGGATTTTTTCGATGTATTCTTTCGATTTAATAAACAAAAAATGCCCATTTTTTCGCAAAAATCAAGATTCTTTGTTCGAGCGCAATTTTTTTTAAATTTGATTTTTCAGAAATTTCTTTGATTAATCATATGATAAACGAATATATTAACGGAATCTGTTTTATATACGAAATATGTGAAAAATTACTGCATCGACCTTTCTGAAATTTGAGGCCTTTTTCTAGTTTTAAAAATATAGTATTTGATCGAAGGATTTTTCTCGATGTATTGTTTGATGAACAAAAGATGCCCATTTTTTTCGCAAGAATCAAGATTCACTTTGAACGAGCGCAACTTTATTAAATTTTGATATTTCAGTAATTCCTTCGATTAATCATAGGATAAACTAATATCGTAAGGAAAACTATTTGAATTATTTGTATATTAGATAACCGGTTCAGAAGAGCATTGCTCACCGCAAAAGACGTTTTCGAGAGGTGCTTTCCGAACAACGGCTGTAAATGGACTATAATTAAATATGTTGGCACAAAAAATTACAGACTGTTCTTTAGATGATACTCTTTCAAATACCTAATTTTGTAGAAATGTATCATCGCGATTTTCTACAAGAAAGGAACGCAAGAATGAGCTGTTTGCGGCCATTACAACTAGGCATAACCCGTTAAGAGACTTCCCATAATACGCGACAAGATTACTTGTGCAGGCCTTTTATGGAGTTTCCATGCAGTCAGCGATAGCTTGGTTGTCCGTATCTTCTGAATTTATTGACGTAACTGAACCGAAACAATTTAGGTCGAAAGTTCCGATCAAATGATAGTAGCCATTTTTTTTCCAATTTTGCCAATCGACCGATGAAACATTAGAGAGCTGGCGTCTATGAAACATCACTTTAAAGTTTGATATTTCGCAAACGAGGTTTAAAAATGAAAAATGGCGAATGGAACCTCAATTCCTTTTCTAAAGATCTGTCCAATGACCCCCCACACGATGGGGGGGCGCAACAAAAACTTCACCCCCATGCTACATATGTAGGAAAACAGAAAAAATGTCGAGATGTTGCTACATATTGATTGAGAATCATCAACGTATCGTATATGAATTTTTCGGGGCTGGTTGTGTTGTTATCGATCGAGACTTCCGTTCGGGAGCCGTAGGGGTGATAACTAAGTAACGAGGGCGTTACTTAACAAACACCGGAGAAGGAAGCGAGGGAGGTGGAGACCGAGACAGAGTGAAAAGGGGGGAGGTGGTCCAGGAGAGAAAGCCGTGCTGAGGAGGCTGACGACACTACGTCATACAGAGAGGGAACAAGGTTATGAGCGATTACTGAGGATGACACTAGTGTCTCTCCACCACGACAATTTAGCTTGTCCTTTGATGCATGATATTGCTTGTCCGAGAGTATAGCCCGGGTAACGAGCCACGCTTCGGCAAACGTGTCACGAGCAAACCGAAACTGTTAGGATTCATAGTTATCTCCGTAGCGGAGGTTGTTCGCTAAATGGCCAACTGTTCTCCTGCCACTAACGGACACGCCGATGCGATAGCGAATCTGTCCGTATTATCGTAATTGCTTATGCGCAATGTTGCGCTCGTTCCATTTTGCCAAATTGCACTTCGCGACCGGCAATTCAATGAATATCCGATTGATAAGTCAGCAGATGAGTTGGGGCTTGGGTTGTCTATGAGTTGACATGTCACAGGCATTGAAGAGCAGCAGCATTTCCGTAACCTGCTAGTTGTTGGTGGCATTGATCTGAAGACGCGTTGAATGACCAAAACGATGCTAGGTATGTCGGTTGGGTCTTGGGTCCTGTATAAGTTTACATTTCATGGGCAGTAAAAAGCAGCAGCATTTTAATAGCTTACTAGTTATCAGTGACGTTGAACTCATGACATGTTAAATCATTAAAACGGATCGTACGTTACTAAAATGCTGTCTCTTTTTGCTGCCCAAGATATGCACTTCGCGACCGGCAATACGATGAATATCCGATTGGTAAGTCAGCAGATGAGTTGGGGCTTGGGTTGTCTATGAGTTGACATGTCACAGGCATTGAAAAGCAGCAGCATTTCCGTAACTTCCTAGTTGTTGGTGGCGTTGATCTCAAGACGCGTTGAATGACCAAAACGATGCTAGGTATGTCGGTTGGGTCTTGGGTCCTGTATAAGTTAACATTTCATGGACAGTAAAAAGCAGCAACATTTTAGTAACTTACTAGTTGTCAGTGGCGTTGAACTTATGACATGCTAAATCATTTTAAACGGATCGTATGTTACTAAAATGCTGTCGCTTTTTGCTGCCCAAGATATGCTTGTCTTAAGCCAGCATTTTGGTATCTTGCCCGAATCGAGCTGCTGATTCAACACGCTGCAAACATCAGTAACAAATAGTAAGTTACCAAAATGTCGCTGGCTCTTGCTGCCTATGGAATGCCAGCTTTAGTCTGTCACATTTATTCCGGCGTTTTTTTTTCTTTGTTTTCGCGGAATCGAATCGTCGGAGAATCCAACAGGAAATTCTCGGACGAGTCACGGTCACATATTCGCCATAAATTCCAAGTCGGCCTCCCCCGCAGCAAGGAGTGTGAGTGCGTGTGTACTCGCATAGTTCTTGGGCTATAGGGTCTCGTCGTAACTCCGTTGATATTAATATCCAATGAAGTCTCAGGGCACCGATCCCTCGATGGAGAAGAGAGAGAGAGAGAGAGAGAGAGAGAGAGAGAGAGAGAGAGAGAGAGAGAGAGAGAGAGAGAGAGAGAGAGAGAGAGAGAGAGAGAGAGAGAGAGAGAGAGAGACAGAGAGAGAGAGAGAGAGAGAGAGAGGGAGAGAGAGAGAGAGAGAGAGAGAGAGAGAGAGAGAGAGAGCTAAGCACTCGGTTATGCGAGTGGTTTTGCTTCTCGTTCTCCCGTTTCTTTTTCTTTCTCGCTTCTTTGCCTGTACCCTGTTATATCGCACGTTATCCCGTATTCCATTCGCGAGCCACGGAAACAAAACGCACACGTGAACCGAGCTCGGCTAGGTTGATTTATTGAGACGTATCGCGGGTTTATGCTCCCTCGCATTAATCCTTTATTGAGAGGCTCGTCGATTGTAAATACAGGAATGCGCGTATAGTGCGGATACCGAACGAATCGGTAGCCTGAGCATTTTCAGCTTTTTCGTACCAATGAAATTTCGATGTTTCTCGTGTTGCAGAAAAGCCAGGCTTCCAGTCACCGTATGGCCCGGCAATGGACAACGGAATGGTGAGTAGATCTTGATTTTTTTCTTCGATATTCGAGAGAATTTATTTCGCCTGCTATCGACTAGTTGGTTTCTAAAAAAACCGTTGTTCAATTAGACGAGGTTCCGGTGATCATATTGCAAAACTTTTATGACGTTGAAGTTTGCATTGGTGGAATGTGCGGAAAATTAATTTTCCTTCAATACCGCAATTTCTTTCGCCAATTCAGCCTACAAAGATACCTTGTACGTTTTTTTACAAACTTATTGCAGATCGACGGTCTGATCTAGAGAAAGTAAGATTTTGGATAATGGGAGGATTAAAAAATAATAATTGTTGCATTCCAGTGATGCAAATCTCAACAGCGTAAAGGATTGTGTGTCACGTATTGACAATTGTTGGTGTCTGTTTAAAAACACTATTGTTTAATCAATAGCAGATTCATTTGCGAACTCTCTTAACCTTTTGCGGCATATTGTAACACTGGTGTTACACCTAATTCAATTAAGATTTTGACGATTCAAAAGTGTTTTTTAATTAAATATAGTGGTTGTAAATGCGTTTAAAGGTTCCTAGGACTTTAATAACTATTAAAAAATACCTATTAACCCTAGAATGGTAACCTTATATTTTTACATATTATGGTAACCTGGGGTGATAAATTTTGAGAAAATTCACATCTCCGGTAAAAGTTCACGATAAGGGTTCAACTTGGGCTCATTCTTTTCGTTTTTTTAATGCGGAATCACGTACGCCTACGGCGATTCCGCTTAAAGTAGTAAAAGTTAGTAAAAAAAAATGAGGTCAAAGGGTGAAAAACATGAAACATTCGTAAAGGGCGCGAGATTTAAACTCGCCTGGGGTGGTTTTTCACCCCAGGTTACCGTTCTAGGGATACATTTTTATTTTTCCCATAGCGAGTGTCATCAATAACGAAAGTGCAAAAAAACGTGCACGTAAAGAAAAATCTGTGTTTCAAAGGGTTAAGGGATCATCACAGTGTAACGGTTCGAAAAAAGCTTATTTAGCCGATTTTTTTCGATGGTTAAAATGCGCTAATCGGTCTGATTTTTTTATGCCAAATCAAAACACTCACGAAGAACAGACAACACATTTGTGAACGTTTATTTTTATTTTTTTTTACATTTTTTTAACAGTTGAAAATGTATTCGAAAAAAAGGAGTCCTTGGGGTGTTCACGGTTGTGACCGTAAATATTATCTGAAACAAAATTTGTAAAAAGATTATTAATCCGTATGAAAGCCGCTACCTTGCTATGGAGATGATTTTTAAAAAATGAAAATTAACAAAATGGCGGCGGGTTGAAAATAGTATCGACTTTAGCCTATTTTTCGGCAGTGTTTCGTTAAAAAAAATATGAAGATTAAAAAAAGCTTCCATAGCAAGATAAAGAATGGCGTGAAGAATGTTGTGCCAAAATTTGAGACGGATAGCTTGAAAACTCTTTTTTTGAGAGTGTACATCGTTTTGAAAAACGACATTTCTAGAAAAACGCGTTTAAGGCGTTACCCCCACTTGTAGCGCAAAAAAGGCCTTTTTCATGAATTTTTTAAAAGAAAACTACAAAACTTTTTTAATCGATCAATACACCATCTTAAAGAACACATCTTGAAGAACTTTCAGTAATTTTTTTATTGAAAAATATTACATCGTTTAGTGGCAAATGGCCGTCAATGAAATAATGTTTTTATATACACGGTTTGCGGTGACCAACATTGCGGCGAAGTGGATCATCTGAAAAAAAAAAATGCGGATGGATTTAGTCAAATATAAGTATAAACTAGTCTTTAATCGAAGGATTTTAAAAAATGTTCATTTTTCACGAAATGGCGGACAGTCAAAGTTAATGGTTCGATTTTAACGAAAAAAAACGGCCGTTTTTTGGCTATAGAACGGCCATTTTTTCGAAAAAAAAATCGAACGATTAAAGACTACATTTTTATGTATTAAATAAGCCTGCAAAATTTCAAAAAGATCGGTTCATTAGTGTTCGAGTAATCTTGGTCATCGACTTCAGAAATGCCATTTTGAGAAAAACGCGTTTAAAGTTTCAATTTCCGGTCGTTCACACAACGGATTCTTCTCTTTCAACGCTCATATCTCAGTCAATTTTGTTCGGACCGACTTGAAATTTTCAGGACATATTCTCAGATACTTATAATTCAAAAAAATGCAATAAAAAAAATCGATTTTTTGAAAATCGCAAGTGGGGGTAACCCCTTAAAGTTTCGAGTGCGAAACTTTCATATAAATTGTCCACTTACGATTAATCGGCGATGCCAGGTCCATGTTTATAACCGTCTATACTATCTGATAAAGCAAAAAAAAAAAACGATTTTTTGAAAATCTTACACAATGCTGATCACTTAAAGTTATTTTTTCAAATATTACAATTGTATGCATAAGTCACAAAGTCCTCTTACAATGCTCGATCTAAAAGGCACTCAACCTTTTTTTCTCCTAGTTCAAGCGACAACATCCTTTTATGCTGCTCTCTAAGAGAGATTAGTTCCCGCGGTCGTTTTGTTGTTCAATACCACGTTATTTTCCCGGCGAAAAAATAATAATTTCACGTACATCTTCCGTTTATAGCGAATAGTTGAATGTTCCTAAAGATTATACGGCGAGACGCTTTGCCGGTTCGCTAGATATAGGGGCGTAGTAATTGCTGCGCGAGGGTAGTAGAAAATTTACGCGAGACAAAGTTACTTATTCTTCGGCTCCCGTGGCCCCTTTACTCTCTGTACTTCCTCTCAAGACTCTCCGGTCCCTCCTGCGCGCACTCCTGTCCGCCAAGTTCACCCTCGACATAATCTGAAAACTTTGGTCCCAACGATACTTTCGCACAGTGGCTATCATGTTCCCTGGGAGAACCAACAGTGATGCAAACGATCCAACAATGGGGAATAAAGAAATTGAGGGCTGGACGTCACTTTCGCTGAGATATTGATACATTGATTTATTGATTGCTCGACACATTTATTACGGCGAAGACTCGTCCGAAGGGACAATAACAAAGTAGGGTGCGGGAAAGTAAAATATTGAGAAGACAGTTTAGTAGAATAATGATAAGATGCATGGGTGACTTGAATCATCAGAGATATGCAGTGCATGGAACAGGTAGTTTGATCTACGATCTAAATCTGCAAGTGAAGATTTTGTAGAATGATAAAAATGAGGAGATGAAAGTATGGAAAAAAGAATTTTCGTTGTATTCCAATTATGCAAACTTCGACACAATACGAATTGGAGAATTATTTGATAGTAGTCATGCATTGACTGATATCGAAATCCAATCGAGATAGAGAAAGAGAGGCCCGTGTAGAAATTTGAGTCGGGAACAAGTACTGCCCCTGATCTGCCTATCCTAGATAATGTCAAGCTCTGGTCGGGCCTTCCACCCTGGAATAAGTTCGCAATGTAACGGGTCTAAGGCTAGGTCCCGATCCGCTGTTGCCTTTCTGGGGCACTGATCAGGAACGGGCCGGAGAACAAGCGGTAAATGACCAGGAAAGTTGTAGGGAATAGATCGGGAAATAATCAGGACCAAACGAGGAAATTAAAAATGACGTTTCAGCATTTTTGGAATCCGTGAGGATGTAACATCGGGAGTGTATTCAATTTAGTATTTCGACAACTTATTGTTTGTTGGTTATCTACTTGCTAAGGTAGTATATGAGCGTATACATACGCTTGCTCGCTTTTCCTGATAGGCAAAGAGACAGAAAAACGTACACAGATCACTATCCGAGCGAAAAAGGCCTAGAGTGCAAAGGATTATTTCACAAGTATCGCAAAATCATAAGCGCAAGTGCACGCTGTAAGCATGGCACTTCTGTACGTGGTACAACTCACAGGACGAACTTTTATTCTCGTACGATGGTACCTTGCTTACGCGAAGCGCTCCGCTTGTAGCCATCTGGCGGATTGTTGGCGAAATACATTCAGGTAATGTCTTCCTGGCCAGAACATTGATGTTTTCCAACATAGCGACAAGGCGTTCAAAAACCACATAGATTTATGATAAGAGAAAAACGTTTGATGTTTCGTCGCCCAAACTCGTCAAAAAAAAGTTCGGCCTACTGTACTTCCGTTGCGTTCCAACGATGGAAACTCCATATCATCCAAATCCGCATATATTTTGATTGAGTGAGCCGATTGCAATCGAATAAAAATTTAATGTTACTTCGAGTTAAGGCCTTAAGCCACAGTAACGGGTATAAAATCATGTGCGAATTGAGCAATTTTTTTTTCGTATGACAAAGCGATTCACTCATAAAATTAATTACACATCTATTTAGTATGGATATCAAGCTGTGTGAATTTTTTTTTTCGATGTACAAAATGGCCTACTAATATTTTCTTTTGTTATCTTTTTTTAAACGCTCCGCGGCGTGACATTTAGCATCCACAATTTTTTACCTAGAACAAAAAACAAAAGTTTTCGTCAATCTACATTAGAATATCTTGAGAAGTACGTACGGAATAGAAAAAATATTGTTTTATTAAAAAATTGTAAATATTTGAACTCAAGAAATGAATTTTCAGTGAAAAATTTCGTTATAACTGCTTACAAACTGCTTATAAAATGAAAAGTTTTCGATTAATCAGGAATTCCGTACGTACTTCTCTGCGAAATGCAATTAGGAACATAACTTTTAAATTTGAAGTAAATCGAGTGAAAATTGTTTAAGTTATTTGTCACGCCAATTGGAAAAAAGTTGTTTCGAGAAATTTCGAGTAGTCGGCCATTTTGTACATCGAAAAAAAAAATGACTTTCTAACAGCTTGATATTTATACTAAATAGATGTGTAATTAATTTTATGAGTGAACCACTTTTTCATACGAAAAAACGTTGTTAAATCCGCACATGATTTTATACCCGTTACTGTGACCTAAGGCGTTAAGCCCTTTATGTGTCTCAAAACTCCATCCATATGGGGTGAGTAGTTTTTACGTGATGCATGTACAAACAGACAAACATTCCAAAACTTATCTTAATGCATTCTATCGCTTACCCTTCATCGCCACAATTAATTTTTTTGGCGAATGTTTCCGATGGACAGACAAGCAAAGTTTACAGTTTTATTATATGTACAGATTGACGACTTGATGTTGCAAAAATAAGCTTTTGGATAATGATAAAAATGAAGAAATGAATAATAAAGAAGAAAAATGGTTATACTCCAACGATGCAAACTCCAACGTAGTATAAGGTCTCACATATAAAACCGAAATTAATGGTGGAAAAACATAAAAGCGAGAGAGAGAGAGAGAGAGAGAGAGAGAGAGAGAGAGAGAGAGAGAGAGAGAGAGAGAGAGACTGACGAAATTCAGCGATCCGCAGAACACAAGTGATGCCGTTTCGAGGCTCGGAACAAAAAATCGAGTCAACGCGCATGGGAATGAAGTTGCGAACCACTGACGGCCAACGTTAATATCACTTACGTTTTCTCCCATACGCCGACATTCATCCATGTATGAGGCTCATAGAGAGTGTTTCACACATTAAAACACGTTTCTTTTTCTCCTCGGCCCTTCGCCCCTCGGATGCACGAGCGGCGTAGTTTTGCCTGGTGTCATTCATCGACGACTGACAGCTTTATTCATCATCGTCGTTCCAACCGCCAGCGATCTTGCTATCTCACGGTGCGAAAGCTCGTGCACCCCCGAAGTCAAATCGTTTACGCTTTTTTTTTCTTCTTTGCATCACCCTGTAGAACTTAACGGCGCTGTGGATACAGTGCGAGGGAGGAGGGGTTGTATACACGTATAAAACAAAGCAAGTGCGGTAAGGGTGCGAGGCAAGTGTGCGGGGGTTAATCGGCTCGGGTGAAAAGTTACTCCGCCATGGGAATAAAGTCTCCTCTTGCTCCGCGTTGTAGCCTACGGTGTTTCCTCGGAGAATCGCTGTTATTTGTAATCATTCTGAGCATGTTCTTTCAAATTTGTCGCGAAGCTGCATCGTGTATTCCATTTCAGTAATGATATTGAAGGTTGCATCGTTGGAACGCAACGGAAATATTTTTTTCTCATTGTCAATTTTCTTTTTCGGGACTGAACTACGGCAAACACGATGTTGAAGTTTGGACCGTTGGAATTCAACGAAAATTTATTTATTTAGTCGTTACCTCGTTAGCGTCCGATTTATTGGCAGTTTTAAGCTACGGGAATGACTGAAACATTTAAGGGGGGAAATCCCTCTAGACGCCCGAAAATGAGTCATTTTTCATGATTTTTTTTCCCAAGGTGATAAAATGATCGCATCATTTTCAAATATTGACATTATCTTATTACAATTTTCAAGTGTTACATTTTTTCTTTTTTAAACGAAACAAAATTGCAGCGTTATGAGGTATTCATTTAGGCGTCATTTGAAAAACCGCTGATGTTGTAACTTAAAAAGTTATTGATCGATCTGGCTGAAATTTCGGGAGTTTTGATATACCTATGAAAATATAAAAAAGTATAAAAATAAAAATTAAGGAGGTTTGTAAACAAATTTTCATATTGTTGACCATTTTCGTGACCATTGACATTTCGAGACTGAACGGTGTACTTGATTCTAGCAACCTGGTTGATCTAAAATGAGAAAAAAACAAAATTTCTTTCAAATAGGTAACATTGGCCAAGTCTTGACCGAGTTTTTTTGTTACCATGTTTCAAACAACAGAAAAAATTGAGTTTTCAAAAGATTTCTCGAGGAAAATTGACATTATTATGATTACTGTGTATTACTGACTTAATACCGTACTTAAGGAGGTTGAAGCGTTAGCGACGATCGAAAGTTAAATTTAATAAAAAACATACATGTTATTGTTTACACTATACTGAGTCTTTACGATTTTTTAAAACTTTTTTCACCACCAAACACCAGCGATAAAAAATAGTTTAATGTATGTAATTTAACGTGCGGTTAGATGGGCCAGACTTCCCCACTAAAGGTTATGTAATTTTTATTGTTATTTAGCACCAAGATAAACCATTTCTAACAACGGATTAACGCAAACTGAACCTTTGTGAACATTTGGAAAGAAAAATCCTCATCTTGTCCATCGTAAACCATGAGCCAATAATCTCGTGACGTAAATATGAATAGGCATAACTATGAATTACTCAAAATTTCATTGTGAATTGTATAAAACATTCGTTGTTGTAGTTTTTTCATAACTATCACCGATAATGTTACGCTTTTTCAAGTTGGTAGTAAAGCAAAAGTTTTTCTACTTTACGTAATAAAAATGTTAAAATGCATAATTTTGTCCTTTAATTATATATTTAAAAAAATTAGCATATATAGAATAAATCTGTACCTCGTATGCATTTTGTTGAGGTCCATTGAAAAAAAAAATGAATAAACCGTCATTTGAATCAACTGAATCGCTCCAACCTCCTTAAGGGCTTAGGCCACAGTAACGGGTATAAAATCATGTGCGAATTGAAAAAAAAAAATTCGTATGAAAAAGTGATTCACTCTCAAAATTAATTACACGTCTATTAGAAAAATCTGTTGGAAAAGCTGTTAGAATAAATATATATATTTTTTTCGATGTAAAAAATGGCCGACTACTAACATTTTCTTTTGTTATCTTTTTTTTAGGCGCTCCGCGGCGTGACATTTAGCATCCAAAATTTTTCACCTAAAACAGAAAACAAAACTTCTCGTCAATCTACATTAGAATACCTAGAAAAGTACCTACGGAATTAAAAAAAATATTGTTTTATTGAAAAGTTGTAGGTATTGGACCTCAAGAAATTAATTTTCAGTGAAAAATTTCGTTATGACTACTCACAAACTGCTCATAAAATAAAAAGTCTTCGATTAATCAGAAATTCCGTACGTACTTCTCTGCGAAATGCAATTAGGCACATAACCTTTAAATTTGAAGTAAATCGAGTGAAAATTGTTGAAGTTTTTATTTCACGCCAATTGGAAAAAAAGCTGTTTCGAGAAGTTCCGAATAGACGGCCATTTTGTACATCGAAAAAAAAAACCTTTTCTAATAGCTTGATATTCATACTAAATAGATGTGTAATTAATTTTATGAGTGAATCACTTTTGCATACGAAAAAAATGTTTAAATTCGCACATGATTTTATACCCGTTACTGTGGACTAACCCCTTGATACCTTCCTTCACTAAATCTTGATAAGTGTTTTTTGTTTGCTTGTTTCAATGAACGAAAAAATCTGCATTTTTTCGATTTTTTGAGGCAAATTAACATCATTATTGTGATAACTGTGTATTAAGGGATCGTCTCAGTGTGACCCTCCGAAAAATCACTGATTTTCGCGATTTTTTTTTTAAATGTTCAAATAAACTAATCGGTCCGGTTTTTTTAAAATAAATAAATACATTCATGACGAATACAAAATGATTTTTTTTATGTTTATTTATTGGATGTACAATAGTTAAATAAATTGTTGAAATGACACGTAATAAAAAAAGGTCCTGTACGGTTTCCACGATTGCGGCCGCAATTTTGATCTGAAACAAAAATTTCAAAAAGATTATTAATCTGTAGGAAAGTCGCTATCGCGCTATGGAAGGGTTTTTTTTTAATTTGACGAAATGGCGGCGGTTTGAACAAAAAGTATCGAATTTGGCCCTTTTTCTTGACAGTTTTTCGTGAAAAAAATAGGAAGATTTCCAAAAAAAAAGCTTCCATAGCGCTATAAAGAATGACGTTAAAAATGTTCTCTTCAAAGGGGAACTAGATATTTTCAAACTCTTCCTTTGAGAGTGGAAACCGTGTTGAAAAACACTATTTTGAGAAAAACGCGTTTAAAGATTGGCGAGGCAGATGTCTCGCTCCGTTCCCTTTCTACAAGAAACGTTGTAGCGACCGTAATAATTTGAATTTCGATTTAAAAATTTGAGAGAATGTTTATTACAGTGTATACTATCCGATAATGCAACAAAAAAATCGATTTTTCGAAAATTTCACACTGAGACGATCCCTTAATGAACTACTAGCAGTTTTATTGTTGTAATCATAAGTTTACCTTCAATCTGCGATTCCTATACCACATGTTGGACCCCCATTTTGAGTTGCCACAAGCGATGGACAAGTGTTCGTCATTTTCACAGTAGCCCAACCCCCTAAAATCACTTTTCCTCGGGTGAACGCACACATACACGCAGAGATCTCTCAATCTCTTTCTATCTCTGGATCTCTGGGTACCTTAAAAACGCGAACGATTGAACCTAATCGCGATATTCTAGTCGCCTTCGATTAGAGCATCGGTCCGTGCTGAGTAAACAAAGCGTGAACCGATCGTCGTTCGACAGCTTCAAAACTCATTTGTTTACTCGCCTCTGTTTCAGACATACGGCGGCGGTGGGTTCGGTCCGACGGCGGGTGGTCCGGGCGGTGGGCCGGGTGGAGGCGGCGGCGGTGGGGTCGGGGTCGAGGGTGCGACGTACCCTCCCGATTCGCCCTATTTTCCATTCGGTACACGAGGGGTGCCACCGCCTCCCTCCGTCGGGACTCCCACGCCGGCCTCGAATCCCGCAACCCCGACGGGCAACAGCGCCCGGTTGCCTAATCCTTCGGCCGGTGAGTTTACATAATTATTACCAAAATAACACGAAGCGACGATACGTCGCAATCGTCCTGAGTCGAAAAATAAGTGTCGATTTTCCGTCTTTTTCATTCGGCCATGGAATGACACTTTCTTTCAAAGTCTTGATTTTGCTTGCACTGTGCATCGTCATTTTATCAGGTCGAGGAATAAGCCCTCTTTCAACAGAAGTAATCTGACCTTGCTCCGGATACGGTAGTTAAATAATAAAATCATTGGATATATTCTGTATACGTATTGGATGCATTTTACGGAAATCTAAAACAGTCTATCGATCTGGTGCGTTGGCATCTTGGCCTATTTAATTTTTTCAAGCAGTTCAGACTTGATACGATGAGCCCGTTCCTTTATTTAAGGGGTGAGATGTAGTCAGAGGCGTGAGAAAACGAGCACTTGCAATAATTTTTTTTTAATAGTAATTAAGTTTGTTTCACAAAAGTGGTTACACAGACTTTTTATGTTATATTTCAACTTGACTTGTACAAATTTTCAAAGAAAAAAATTGATTATTTATAAATATATCGCCATCTTTGTCCATGCCCTTCGGCATGTAGTGCTTTGCAGTGACCATCATAAAATTTTACTTGATCATCTGGAATAAATAAAAAACAAACAAAAAATAATTTTTTTAATAATAAATCTAGTTCTTAATCGAAGCTTTTTTTTTAATTAACAAAATGGTGGTTTCCGACAGATAACTTTGGATTTTCGACCAAAAAATCGCTCGTTTATTGTTTTAAAAAATATAAATTTTCAACAAAAATGAAAATCCTTCTATTAAGGATTAGTTTTTAATGCTATCAATAAGCACACCAAATTTCATCAAAATCCATCGAGTGGTTTTTGAATTATAGTGGTCACCGACTTGGAAAACACAGTTTCGAGAAAAACGCGTTTAAAGTTTTTCGATGTGGATACGGTATTATATGTTCGTAAAAATTTGAGCTCGATGGATGAAGCTAAACTTTTTTTTTATGTATTTCGATCCGCTGAATCCGAATATCACGATTTTTTGGCCAAAAAGTCGAGCTTTCAATTGTTCATAGCCAATTGTTAAAACAATTTTGCAAAAAATTAAAGTTTTTCGGAATGAATTTTTTTTAAAACATTTTGGGCAATTTAAAAACGAAAGTTTTCTTTATAAAGTTTTGCTAAAGTTCATAGTTTTTGAGTAATAAATGTTTGAAAATTTCTGAAAGGGTTTTCCAATTTTACACTTGATTTATTTATAGAAATACTAATTAAAAAATTACTTACATCGAATCATCAATTCCTGGCCCATACAATGGGGCTGCTGCCGATGTGGAAGCTTCCAAAATATCAATTTGTCGTTGCTTCGAAGCATTCTGCCTTCCTGGGTATTATCGTTTGCGCGTTTGTCAGCCACGTCTATACGTTGAGAATAGACGTGGCCCCTTCACTAATTGTGGGATATCCCGGAAACTATTCATCGGATCGACTTGAAATTTTCAGGGAATATTTTCGAAACATCATACTTCAAGAAAGTGTTTTAAAAAAATCGATTTTACGAAAATTCTGACTGCATCTCACCCCTTAAAGATTCAGCAGTTCGGCATCCTGCTGAAATTGGAATAGTAATGGTTTTGGTAGATCGCAGTTTAGGCAAGAAAAAATAGAACGAAATCCAAAAGAATCAAGTCAGTACTTCGAAAGAATGACATCACATCCAACTGGGTGAGATTGGCATACCATTTCCGAATTGAACTATATATATATATACTTGATCATTCACGGTTATTGTTTTGATAATTTACCAGTGCCGACTCATCCTACCGATCACGCGTTCTCGCTGGCAACGCACTAACGATTAAACGCATTTTGTTCTTATCGTTTTTACAGGAGCTGCCGCCGTCAAAAGGAAGAAAGACGTAAGTGTGCCGATTTTACATGATTACAATGCTGATTCTCGGGTAGCGCCTGTCATACGCTAGTACCTATCCTACTGACAAGTATCCCATGCTATAGGACATTAATAGGTATCTTATCATACTGTGTATCCTAATGATAGCTTTTCTATGCTACCTATGCTGCTTACCTACTATATTATGCCTATCCTGCTAATGGGTATCCCATGCTGTCTTTGCTACTAATAGCTATATTACGATACTGCCTGTCCTATTGATAGGTACCATACGCTACCTCTGCTAGGAATAGATACATCATTATATTGCCTATCCTAATCAAAGATTACCTATGCTGTTACCAGTTACATTATGACACCGCCTATCCCACCAATTGGCATCTTGTGATACCGCTCACCCTACTAATAGGCATTCTATGCTATCTATGCTACTAATAGCTGTACGAGGGTGGGGTGAAAAGTTTCCGGCCTGACCAAGAAAAACGATATTTTAAATTTTTTTGTTTGCTTTATTTTTCAAAATAATCTCCATCAACACTGATACATTTCTTATAACGGTGTTCTAATTTAGTTATACCAGTTTTAAACGTAGATTCGCCAAGCTCCTCAAAATACTGATTTACAGCTTCGATAACTTCTTCGTTGCTCTTAAATCTTTTTCAGGAGTGTAGTAGTGAACCCATGTCTCATCAACAGTTATGAATCGACGCAAAAATTCGTTTGGATTACGCCTATACAGCGCCAAATTGTCGGTAGAAATGGTTTTTCGAAGCAGTTTTTGGTCGAGCGTTAGCAAACGCTGCACCCACCTTGCACACAGCTTTTCCATGTTCAAATGGTTGTGCAAAATATTTCGCACACGTTCAGCTGACATCCTACAGGTCTCAGCTATCTCATGCACTTTCAACCTGCGGTCTTCCAACACTGTTTTATGGATTTTTTCAATCATCTCTCAAGTTGTGACTTCAACGGGCCGTCCTGAGCGAGGCTCGTCAGAGGTGCTCACACGACCCATTTTTAATTCAGAAACCCACTGCTTAATAGTTGTATATGATGGGGAGGAGTCTCCTAGTGCTGAATCCATCTCTTCTTTTATTTGTTTTGGTGTAAAACCTTTCAAATGGAAGTATTTGATGACAGCACGTTTTTCCAATTTTTCCATTTTTACGAAAACAACGGAAGCGTCTCGCGCAATGTGCTCTCAAACGCAAACTAACGTAGCGATTGGGCTGAAACTGTACATACAAGCTCGGTAGGAATGGCACTGTAGGACGCCGCTCCAAAACTAGACCTAGTGGCACCATCTCTTGGTCAGGCCGGAAACTTTTCACCCCACCCTCGTATTATAATACTGCGTATCCTATTAATAGACATCATACGCTATCTCTGCTAAGTATCTCACGATATTGCCTGTCCTAACAATAGATTTCGTACGCTACCGATACTGCTAACAGCCATATTATGACACTGCTTATCCTACTAATCGGTATCTTGTGATTTAGCTTACCCAACTGATCGGTATCCTTTGATATCTACCATCTAATAACTATATGATGATACTGCCCATCCTAACAAACGCTTTCCTATGCTACTTATGCCGCTAACTGTTATATTATGACACTGCCCATCCTACAAATTGATGTCTCGTGATGTCGCTGAACTTCTAATAGGTATCCTATGCTATCTATGCTACTAATGGCTTTATTGGTATACTGCCTAACCTATTAACATATATTATACGCTACTTCAACTAGGAATAGGTATCCCATGATATTGCCTACCCTAACAATAGATTTTCCATCCTACGTATGCCGCATACAGTTACCAGGTGTAGAAGTACGAAACCGGATTTTTTTTGCAAAAATTACACGTCTGTTGTTTAAAAATGATACAAAATATTTTATTCAAATTAATCTCCATTGCTATTTATACATTTTTCCCACCTCTCCGGCAGTTTATGAACGCCACGCCAAAAAAACAGTTCATTGAAGCGAACCAGTTGTCGAGCCATTTTCGTACATTTTTATGCGAATTGAAGCGTTGTTTAGCGAGAGCGTGTCCCAATGATGCGAATAGATGATAATCGGACGGAGCCAAGTCTGGAGAATAAGCCGCATGCGCTAGTATTTCCCAACTGAACGCCTCGAACGTTTCCCTGACCCGTTTTGCTGTGTCTGATGAAGCGTTATCATGGAGCAAAATGACTTTGTGTTGCCTTTTTCCATATTCCGGTCTTTCAAACGAATGGAGACGGCTTTCTGCGTCACATTCAATTGATTCGCGAGTTCTTGTTGACTTTGAGTATCATCTTCATCCAATAAGGCTTGAAATTCGTTGTCTGCGAACATTTTCGGTGGTTTCCCACGCTCTTCGTTTCTCCCGTCAAAATCACCACTTTTGAATTATTTGAATCACTCTAAACACTGTGTTTTACCAAGAGTACGTTCACCGTAAGCTTCGACAAGCATTTGATGCGATTCTGCAGCAGTTTTCTTCAGATGATAACAGAAAGCCAATGCTGTCCGCAAATCGTAGTTCGTAGGCACAAAACTCGACATGTTCAAGGTTATAGAAAAACATACCAGTGTACGGAACTCGAGTTGTTGTATATTGAAAATCTTCATCAGCTGTTCGAGGGAGATGATAGCGCTGCAGAAGCGGTCTTACGGTCCCTAAACTGATGACTAGCACCATCTATAGGGAAATTCCGGTTTCATACTTCTACACCTGGTATATTACGAGACTATCCATCTTACTAATGTGTATGTTACGATACTAATTGGTATCTTATGATACGGTTAATCCTACTAATGGGTATCCTGTGCTATCTATGCAACCAATAACTATATCACGATACTGTCAATCCTATTAATAGTTACCATACGCTACATACGGTGTTCATAATGATACAATGCTGCCTATCCCACTAACAGACCGGACGAAATATCCCCGAAGATTAGTGACTGAGACTGATCAAGTCCCATTGATGACATTCAGAACGATCAAACTCCTCAAGCATTGTTTCGCGTGCTCCCCGCTGGTAACTTTTTCCTCCCAATCAATTCCCAAGTGTCCCTGGATCAGGACGAAACGTCTAAAGGATAGATTGTGTGCACCCCGGGTTTTCCATAGCCGCAGCTACGTACTGGTCAGTCTTGCAGAATCGGCCTGCAGATTTGATCAGTCTCTGTGGGTTTTGGTCACCACACACGAACAACGCGTCTCGTTGATCGCTGACATTCGCGGGACATACCATTACGATTATTCCGCTTTCCCCTCGTACCTTGGGCATAACGCTCTATAACGATTAACGGAGTCCAATGTGTTTTCTTGTGATCAGTGTCTGGGCGGTGGAGATGGAGAAGTCGTCACGAATCAGCATTGGGTAAGTGAACCAGCGAGTGTTTGTGATGCGTGTGTGTTTGGTATCTCGTGTTCTCGTTTTTAAGTATATGTGTAGGCTTATTAGGCGTAATACAACGACTCAGGGGGAGGGGGATGAGCTGTTCAAAGGCGAGCATGTCATCATCTAGAGGCTTCTTGATCGTTTTACCATGCCGAGAGACGCCTACGCGAATATTATCCGGGAGAAAAGACAGAGGCGATAGATAACGGACGGGGTGAGAGAAGGATAGAGAGAAAGAGACAAAGAGGGGGAGGAGGGTGGCTGCCGAGACTTTCCCAGGCTCGGAGCAACTCGGACGCATCTCAGCTTGGTCCCCTTCGACTTTCTTTCATTTTTTGCCCAGAACTTTTTCTCATCTCGACGATCTTCCGATGAGCTGGCGCTCGTGCGTCTTTCCCCGCTGGCCCTCTCTCTCACTTTTTCTCTCTTTCTCTTTTTCTCTCCTCTCAACATGCTACTATGTGTGTGTGTACCATCGGGTCTTCTCGACTCTCTAAGAACCCGAGTCGTGATATAATTCGACACTTTGCGTTGCGTATACGATTACCCGTTGAGAACACGTTGTCACAGTGTCTCAATTGACGTCAACTGTTTCGATCGACTTGTATAATGTATAATTAACGAAGAGAGAAAGAGCGAGAGACAAAAAGAAGAAGTACATGGACAAAGAAGAAAAAAAGCGAGCGCCTTTATGTTTCGATACAAGCTATCGCGCGGGGTGTCGTTTCCGGCTTGTTTGACAAACACGCGTAGATAAAACGTAGCGCGCAGACTCGTTTGCGAATACGTGAGCGCAATTTCCATCGACGCGCATCGCCTAGGACAAAGATAAGTGGTTTTCGGTTTGCTTTCTTTTTTGTAGTCCAATCGCCCAATTTCGGGTAGTTCGAGATTCACATTGATGGAGTCTGATTTGGCTGGAGTGATTTGCCCGTAAATACGGATACGGATCGGCATGCAAAAAAGTGAGGGGATGTTCTACAAGCCTTTATTTTCACGTATCATCCAGATAGCAATGTTCAAATAGTTTAAAATTTGTCTAAATGGGTACCAAATGTCCGCTTGGAAGTTACCAATAAGTTTTCATGTGCCCAACAGTTATCTTTTTGGATGACTGTCAACTTGGAGAGAACCTCCGGCATGGGGTGGTAGTTAGCATCGTTGAAATGCAACGAAAATTCTCTTCAGTTCTCATTTTCACTATTATCCAAAGGATAATCCAGAATCTGCCAAAGGAAATTTGAGAAAGAAAAATGATTTTCGTTGCTTTTCAACGATGCAAGCTACAACGTCATCTTCGGGACATTTGGTACCCATTCAGCTTACTTTCGGACAACTTTTTGTAAATTGCTACATGAGAAAGCGCTCAGGATCAAACCTTCATGCGTTTTCTCGTCCAACTTCATACAAACGGACATATGCACAATTCTCAAATCGTTTTCTAACCCCACCAGCTCGATTTCCATCTTGTAAACGAATCCATAGACCCTAGACGTGTCGTCATAGTGTAGATTGTACGCTTCATACCGAAATGTTCAAACTTTTCTGCCTATCGTACTCCCGACTAGAAATATTACTACGGGGCAGACTAGGGCCGGATCCGGCATACCGTATTTCGTACTACGGCACGGTACAGGCCGCCGGAACCATGGTGCGGATTCCGGTAGCGTAACTGATCAGTATACTTTTCAGGCCCTGATCCGGTTGCCCTATCTATGATGACGTTTGCATCGTTGGAACGAAACGAAAATGAACTTTTTTTCATTTGTTTGCATTTTTTGGCTGCGAAAATCACTCAAAAGTTTTTACGTATTCTTATTGAAAATTTAAGGCCTCAATTTGGGAAAAGAGGAGGCTTTGCATACGCATAAAAATAAAGAAATGAAGAATTAACAAAAAATTCGTTGCATTGCAACGATGCAAGCTTTAACGTCATCTATCTATGCCTCAAATGGAAAAAAAATACAAAAAATACAAATAAAAAAATTCTGGTAGTATTTTTTGTTTCTATATGCTTTATTTATGATCCTGCCTATATGATGATTGGATTAAGGCGTTACCCCCACTTGTAGCGCAGAAAAAAGGCCTTTTTCATGAATTTTTTTAAAGAAAACTACAAAACCTTTTTAATCGATCAATATACCATCTTAAAGAACACATCTTGAAGAACTTTCAGTAATTTTTTTATTGAAAAGTATTACATTGTTTAGTGGCAAATGGCCGTCAATGAAATAATGTTTTTATATACACGGTTTGCGGTGACCAACATTGCGGCGAAGTGGATCATCTGAAAAAAAAAAAATGCGGATGGATTTAGTCAAATATAAGTATAAACTAGTCTTTAATCGAAGGATTTTAAAAAATATTCATTTTTCACAAAATGGCGGACAGTCAAAGTTAATGGTTCGCTTTTAACGAAAAAAACGACCATTTTTTTTCGAAAAAAAAATCGAACGATTAAAGACTACATTTTTTAGTATTAAATAAGCCTGCAAAATTTCAAGAAGATCGGTTCATTAGTGTTCGAGTAATCTTGGTCACCGACTTCAGAAATGCTATTTTGAGAAAAACGCGTTTAAAGTTTCAATTTCCGGTCGTTTACACAACGGATTCTTCTCTTTCAACGCTCATATCTCAGTCAATTTTGTTCGGATCGACTTGAAATTTTTAGGACATATTCTGAGATACTTATACTTCAAAAAAATGCAATAAAAAAATCGTTTTTTTTTTCAAAACCGCAAGTGGGGGTAACCCCTTAAACCATATTCTGCCTCGTTAAAGTTTTTGCCTACTCTCCATATCGAAAGTTTTCTACGTCTTCTAATTCTAGAGCTAAGCGCGCTACCTATTTAGCCATTCTAACACTTGTGTAAACTTTCTTTTTTTTTCGATGCATATTTTTATCATTCTAATTCTATTCTAAAGAATATCAGCGATTCAAATGAATATCAAAGAATATCAACGATGAATATCAAGAATGTCAATAATGTTGTTCATGACGTTGAAATTTGCACGTTGCAATGCAACAATAATCATTTTTTCGCGTATTTTTGTTGTGAAAATAACTCACACGTTTGTACATATTCTTACAGTAGCTTGAAACCTGTCTGATCAGTGATCCGGCTGCCGGAACAACATTTTTTTTCATTCGATGATTCCTTAGCTTGACGTCCGGGCGAAATTGGAACGATGACGTTCCTTGATAAGTCGATATCGAGACCCAAAATAATCGAGTAGGTACTTCGCAAAACTAAGATCATATCCGACAGGATGGAATCAGCATTCCCGGCTGTCAAAGTCGGAAACTCAGGCAGACCATATCTCGGCCAATCTAGTCATTTCCTGAACCCTTGCCGCGACTGACATCGATAAGATCGAACGGATTTCGATGAGGTGTTTTTTTCATTTAGTTTTTCCTTTCTCTCCCAGCTTTGGGGGGACCCTACCTCATTGTCACAGAAGCTCGCGGTCGACTCATCCCCCCCCCTGCCTCTCACGCCGTGCCGCGATGACAATGAAGATTTTGGAAGAATTAACCCGCGTTGTACCCCGGGTATAACATCGCGTGTGCAAAGCACCGGGGTCACGAAGGGCCCAAACAAGGGCCCAGCCCAGTATAGAATATAGACTGTAGAGTATAGTAGGTATATATATGTGTGTGTGTGTGTGTGTGTGTGTGTGTATATATACACACATGCAGACGTGTATAGTGACCGCCGCACCATATGGTGTCGCGTGCTGCGGTCGCCAGACCGTGTAGAGAGGATCTCCAACATCGTTCCTCCTCTTTTCGTCCTTTTCCCACATCTCTGAGTTCTCGTTCTCTTTGGACGACGCGGGTTTCACATGCACGCACTCACCAAGACCTCAAGACCACCAAGTGGTGGTCTTGAGGAATTTTCGTGGACACTTTATACAGGGTGAGGCACATCAAGTGTTACAGAGCAATAGCACTCAAACTGTTGATCATATCAAAAATTGTTTCAGACAAAAGTTTCAGTGTTCGAGAAGGCCATCGTACTGGACCAAGCTATTTTTTTTATCGGTGGCGGCGCTGAAGCTACGTCAAGGTCAACTCCGCTTTTTTTTAATGGAATGGTACATTTTTTTTCAACCATCTTGTGGAGCACCTCACGCCGCATAAAAACATTCGGGGGGTCGAAGTCGTTCAAGGTCATTCAAGGTCAGTATCGATGATACAAATCTAAGTATCTCGGGTCACTAGCAAATATTTGGTAGTGTTCCGAGATATTTAGATTTGTATTTCATTTTAATAGGTGACCTTGAATGACCTCGAACGACTTTGACCCCCAATGTTTTTTACGCGGCTTGAGGTGCTCCACAAGATGGTTGAAAAAAAAGTACGATTTTGTTTTAAGGCTAGAAATCCATTTAGGAGCGTGAAAAATAGGTATTTTTCGGGATTTTTTTCGAGGGGATAAAATAATCTGGTAATTTTCAAATTTGGACATGAGTTTATTATGACTGTCGAGTTTAAAACAAACAAAAAAAATTCTTTGGAATGACCAACAAAATGGTGGCGTTATTAAGGATCTTCGGACGCCTGTTTTCCGCGACATCGAAAAGTGCTGCACTTGTCACTCTTTTTCTCTTGATCTGAAAAAGATTCAAAAAGTGTCATTCGTTTACTGACATATTAAGGGGAAGGATATACCTAAAAAATAATGAAAAAGTACAAAATTGAAAATTTGGGAGCCTTTTTACTCCAAAGTTCGAATTATCGACCATTTTTTCGACATATTTGACCACAAAAAAATTATTTATTTACACGCTACCTTTCAAACTTCAGGTATATCCTTCCGATAATATTACTGAGAGTGATCTCCCAAAATTTCATCCAAATCGGACGATAACTTTTTGAGCTACAACGCGATCAGTTTTTGAAAAAGTAGTTTCGAGATAATCGCATTAAAAGTTTCAACATGTGACTCGCTCCCTGGCCGCATGCTGTCCCCGCGCTCTAGACTATATGCGATAACTCTGCAAATATTCAATATTTCGAGTTTTCCTTTGGTCAGTATATTCTTTGGGTATCATATTTTTGATATATGTAATAAAAAAATAGATTTTTTTCAAATTCTAAAGGGATTTCTCGCCTTACAAAGTGGAGTTGACCTTGACGTAGCTTCAGCGCCTCCGCCGATAAAAAAAAAATTGGGTGGACCACTATGATGGCCTTCTCGAACACTGAAACTTCTGTGTGAAACATTTTTGGATATGATCAATAGTTTGAGTGCTATTGCTCTGTAACACTTGCTGTGCCTCACACTGTATATATATGTATGTATGTATGTATATGTATATGTATATGTATATGTATACGTATATGTATACGTATACGTATATGTATACGTATATGTATATGTATAGGTATATGTATATGTATATGTATATGTATAGGTATATGTATATGTATAGGTATATGTATATGTATATGTATGCAAGTGCACATACGATCCAAAAAATATCAAATTCACCACACCTCCAGGTTTGGCCAATCATAAGACTTTTTTCACCCACCACGTTCTTTTTCGTGTCGGACGTACATGTGCGTCAGCGCGAAAGTGTGTGAGTGTGCGTGCATGGGGGGCGGGATATTTTGAAATTTTATTTATTTGTTGATACGAATATATATTTTAAAAAAAAAAACAGTTTGCATCCTCATTGTATCGAAAGTTTTTCTCCGAATGCCCGGAAACGAGTCTTGCCGGTATTCGGTATTGTCTGCACATTTCATGTAGCGCGTAATACATCGTTGCAATGTCGATTTCGCAACGGGACAATCAGTGCAGGCCTGAACAATGAGAATTTCCGGAATATCTTCGGAATAAAGTTATCTGCGAAAGAAACGAGAGACATACGATGTATTGTAGGGTCGAGGTCCGAGCACGAGGAATCAATTATACTACGGGGCGATATACGAGAGAAAATCGCGTGCCACCGTGGCGATAGGGGGCTTACGCCGCTTCTTTTTCCTGAATCGCGATCGCGACACGTACGCTGTAGATTGTAGGGCATTCGCGCGAGAGCAGCACGAGTCCGCGCGCTGTTTATCGGACACCTGTTGCGTGCGTCGGTTTATTCCGTTCTCACTTCCACCGGTCTCTCTCTCTCTCTCTCGCTCTCTTCCCTCTTCCCTTTTTGCTCTCTCTTGCGCTGCTTTTGTCCATCTATCTTCATCACATTGGGATTCTTATTCGGAAAGTTTCACATGTTGTAAAAGTATCGATAATTATTGGTGTTCGCGAAATGTATTCGTGAAATGATCGATAAACGACAGATTGGTTGGCGAACTTTTTGAGGATAATGAAGGTTCAATTTTTCATTTTCTTGCCTGTCTTCTTAAGGGGTTAGGCCACAGTAACGGGTATAACATCATGTGCGATATTAACAATTTTTTTCGTATGAAAAAGTGATTCACTCATAAAATTAATTACATATCTATTTAGTATGAATAACAAGCTGTTGAGTTTTTTTTTCGATTACAAAATGCCCGACTAATAATATTTTCTTTTTCTTTTGTTTGAGGAAAAAAGCTGTTTCGTGAAGTTTCGAGTAGTCGGCCATTTTGTACATCGAAAAAAAAAAATATATTTTTTCTAACAGCTTGATATTCATGCTAAATAGATGTGTAATTAATTTTACGAGTGAATCACTTTTTCATACGAAAAAAAAATTGTTAAATTCGGGCATGATTTTATACCCGTTACTGTGGCCTAACCCCTTAAGGACTTTCGTTGTTATTTGTAATATCTTTGAATGCGAGCAAAGACGATTAGTGTTTTTATTACGCGTGTTTATTTTCCTCGTATGACCTGAACATTACGGCCGCATTGAAAAGAAAATACATGTTTGCAAGGTACGATTTAGGAACGTCATTCCTCAAGGAGGGAGATTTCTTTAGGGGAGAAAAAAAATTGCTGTTTTTCGTGATTTTTTTCATGGAAAGATCCACCATTTCTGAGACTTAGGGTATGTTTTATGACTACTTTTGGCTGCTACATGGTATTGTTTTCATTAATTTTTAAAAATCGACGGCGTGGCACGTAGCCACGGCGGGATTAATCTGGGAAAAAACCAACGACGATTTCTCTTCTATTAACACTCATACGCAGAATATGAACCAAGAAAAAGTGAGAAATGTTGAAAATCCATGAGATGGTACGCTTTAAAACAAAAAGATTGAATTTTCCGAAAAAAATGGCTATATTCTGCAATAAAACAATCCTTATTTCTTTAATTTTTAAAAACATTTAGAGTCGCGTTGTAGACATTAAGGTTAGAAAGATTCATACCAAATTTCATCAGGATCAGTCGATTAGTTTTTTTAGCTATACGTCACGGCCGTTTTGAATATGCAGTTGAGAAAACCGTGTCATACTTCAGTCATTTTTAAAGATTGATTTCAAAAATACCACGCAACAGCCAAAAGTAGTCATAAAACTTAGCCTAAGTCTCGAAAATAGCGAATAAGTCTTTCCTTAAAAAAAAAATCATGAAAATCAGTAAATATTTTCCTCGCCTAAAGGGATCTCCCCCCTTAACGGGTCTGCATGAACTTGGGGACGAAAAAAAGAGGAGATTGAAAAAAATTCCCTTTAAAGTATTGGGACGACGGGGTCGGAATTGTACACACAATAAACATATAGTTTTGTAAAATTTTTTTTTTTTTAGAATTTTGATGTGAATAGAAAAATAAAAATAAAAAGATCTGAAGACAAAAATTGTATTGCACTTTTAGTATAATAACAAATCTTCCGTACGACCGGATACTTTTTTGAAATTTTGAAAATTACGAAGATGACGAGCTGGAGAGGGAAAGTTCGATTTCAGATGAAAAAAAAACAACTTTAATCATTTGTTATTAACAAATGGATAAACGTATCAAAAAATCGTTCGGTCATACGATAGAATATGTTATAAACTACGCTCCGTCCGAATTTGAAGTGCACCGGCCCGATAGATTTTAAGATACGACTTGCGTCGTTCCGTGTAACATCGTTTCGATAAAAATGCAAAAGGAAAAAGGGTTCATCGCAGCGGGGCGCCCCGCCGTAGCGCAGTAGGCAATCTGAATCTAAACAAAATAGTCATAGTTCGGTCGATTTTTTAGCTTTTTTTTACATAATCGCTATTAGAAATTGCAGTTACGGGGCTATACCAGTGTGAACGCTGAAAATTTGGGTGATTTTCGGGAATTTTTTGAAAGAAAAGTACTCAATTAAATGTTTCGGAAAATTAAGAATATATTTGGCTATATTTGACCTATAGGCGCCAAAAAAAAGTTTCTCCACGGCTGACACGATTCCGGCCGATTGAGTAGCTGAAACCGAAAAAGGAAAAAATGTCATTAAACTCGAAGGTATTTCCTGTACAATGACGTAGGATTTTCGAAAAACATCAAAATCTAACAAAATGACGTAGTTGTGAAAAAAGTCTGTTTTCTTGCCTATAAAATGGTCGTTTTTTTCAATGCCAAATCGTCAATTTTCATCCAATCAAATATATCCTACGTCATTGTAGAGTAAATATATTCAAGAGGACTCAGTTCAAATTTCAAGTCAATCGGTTAATTGCTGTTTGAGTTACAATGTCAGCAAATTTGAAAAATCTTATTTCATATTCTTGAAAGTATAAACTGTCGAAAAAGGCAAAAAAGTCGATTTTTTAAAAGTGTCACACTGGTATAGCCCCTTAAGGCGTTACATCCGTGGCTCACCCAAAAATGAAACTTTTCTGACGCAGAACTTTTATGGATCAGCACCAAGAACAAGAAAAAAAAATCGCAATTTACATTAGCTTTACTAGAGAATTACGTACGATTATTTTTTTTAATATGGTTTTTTTTCGCAAAATGGCAAAATTCTGGATGAAAATAGCCAGAATTTTTAAACTTGAAAAAGGGTTCGCGCATTCAAGAAAGTTGAAAAACACTGCTTTAGTCTACAGGCCCCTGCACACATACCGAGGGTACATTAACCCCCTGCCGCCTAGTCCTTACTCGACGACACGCGACCAAACTCTCGAGATGTTATTTAATTCTATTGTACGAATCGTCAGCGTATCGATAATTTACGACGCGTTTAGCACGCGGGCACATGCTACAGTGTCGCGTATCCGGCGAACAATACACGCTGTATCATCGGAGAGAACCGATAGGACGAACACTTCCGGTCAGGGACTAACCCCCCCCCCCCCTCCCCCTGATCGCAGAACGAGAACACGCACACCCCTGCGGATTATCGGGATAAATTATGTAGCGCTTCTGTTGCATTGGGACTATCGGAATGTCGGTGGTATAATTGGATCGATGTAATATAGCGAGCCCCGGTGCGATACCGTATCGTATCGAGTCCCTGTGTAACTACGGGCAATAACGATCATCGGTAATTACGTACGCGCTTAATCGCCTTCCGATTCGAAAAACAAGTGTTGGTTTTCGGATTTTCTTCTTCGCAAGCTTCTAGCTGAACAATTGCCGGAAGTGTGAGATCCGAATCGACAGGGCCCGATTCCGCCTGTCGAGAAATCGGCATTTCATCAGGTCGAAAACTACGTCCCATTGTAGCCCTGGTATTCTGATCGTGATTCAAGGGGCTAGACCAGTGTGAACGCTGAAAATTTGGGTGATTTTCGGGAGTTTATTGGAAGAAAAGTACTCAATTAAATGTTTCGGAAATTTAAGAATAAATTTGGCTATATTTGACCTATATTACATAATTTTTCATAGAAAAATAATGAGATCCAAGCGACTTGTGCGCTGACTTCGGAGGCGCCAAAAAAAAGTTCCTCCACTGCTGACACGATTCCGGCCGATTGAGTAGCTGAAACCGAAAAAGGAAAAAAATGTTAAACTGAAAGGTATTTCCTGTACGATGACGTAGGATTTTCGAAAAATATCAAAATCTAACAAAATGGCGTAGTTATGAAAAAAGTCTATTTTTTTTGCCTATAAAATGGTCGTTTTTTTCGATGCCAAATCGTCAATTTTCATCCAATCAAAAGTATCCTACGTCATTGTAGAGTAAAAATATTCAAGAGTACTCAGTTCAAATTTCAAGTCAATCGGATAATTGCTCTTTGAGTTACAATGTCAGCAAATTTGGAAAATCTCATTTCGAGAAAAACGCGTTTAAAGATTTAACTATCGTTTTTTGCAAAATAAAATGATAGAGATACGGCCTTGATTTTTTTACAGGATATTCTTGAAAGTATAAACTGTCGAAAAAGGCAAAAAAATCGATCTTTTGAAAGTGTCACACTGGTATAGCAGCTTAACCGTGGTAGTTGAATATCCAAATGATTGGATATCCAGTATGTATAGGGTGTCTCAAATGACCTGATATTTTCATTCATTAATAAAACGTATTATTTATTTGAAAAGTACGAATATTTTTATTTTAATATAAGGTACAAACATGGAGGTTATGTGTAGAACACAATATCCGACAAATGGTCGCCTTGTTACTGTTTGCAAACGTTCACTCTGTTGACGAAATTTTCAATAACATTTTGGAATAATTGCGGACTAATTTTATTAATGGTGCGTCCAATTGCTTCCTTGAGCTCCGGAATGGTCTGTGGATCATAGGCATACACTTTTCCTTTCAGGAAACCCCAAAGAAAGAAGTCCAATGGCGTCATATCACACGATCTTGGTGGTCAATTGACATCGCCGCGGCGCGAGATAACGTGACCATGAAACTTCGTCTGCAGTAGCTTCATTTTTTCGCTCGCAAGAGGTTGCGCCATCGTGTTGAAAGAATGTCTTCCAAGTCTATGCCGTTTATGTCATCTATTGGATACTGAGTTTCACACTTAACCTCCATGTTTGTACCATATATTAAAATAAAAATATTCGTACTTTTCGTATAAATGATACGTTTTATTAATTAATTAAAATGTCAGATCATTTTGAGACAGCCTTTAGAATATGTATAATTGAGGTGTGTAGAAAAAAATTAATTTCTTACCCTCTCACCCAATTAGGTTCTTAACTGGTTACACCTACCTCGAGGCTGAAAAAAGAGAAATTTACGTGAATTTTCTGTAGGAAAATGTGTGCAAGTTTAAGGTATTCCTTTCGCGGAGGGCCGTATTTTGTGGGGGCATAAGCAGGGCCTTCTGAATCGTCGGTAAATTACAATTGCGCTTAATAAAAAAAACAAGTTATAATGGATTATTATACACAACGATAAACTAGAATAACAAAATTCGCGCAAATTTAGTAGATTGAGCCATTTTTACATTTATTTGAAACGTCACGGCTACAAAAATTCTTCTGCTAACCACACTTTTCCAAGTTTTAACATTAATGTTTTCTTTAAACGTTCGGTGACCCTCTGTTTTTATTGTTGTTACGGAATCTTTAGACTTTTTTACACCTGTGAGCAGTTTGTATTAGGCATCTAGAGTTATTTAGTGTATAAATTATTAGAAAGACATGTGGCCAGCGTGACATGTCCATAAAGCGCTGTATAAGTGAGACGATTTTTAGGGCCGTAATTTTTCGTTGAAGGTTCGGTAACTTGGCTTGAAATTTTACCAGTATACTGGGATGTATTTTTACTTCATTATAGACGAAAATCAGTTAAGTGTAAAATATTTGGGTTCGTGAAAGGAATACCTTAAAAACTTCATTTTCTAGATTAAAGAGTATGATTTGAAGTATCTTATGCAATTATTTGCATTGAAAAATATTTCTACATGTGTTTAAATTTTTGAATAAAAAAATAAAACGCATTAAGTTTTTGCATTAAATTATCTAGTGCTTGGACGAAGGATTCAATAAAATATTGATTATGGAAACAATTGCCGCTATCCAAAGCGGAAGTATCGATTTTCGGAGAATATTTTTCTTGATAAAAAAAACTATGCATCAAAAGAGAAAATTTCTTCGTTCCAGCACTCCTTTTCGATATGTAAAAGAAGCTTGTAAAATTTTTAATTGATCGGCGCGGTGATTTTTGAGAAATCTTGGCCACCGCTTTTGAAAAGGTCTAATTTGAGAAGAACGGGTTAAAAATTTTTGCAATTTTATATTTTGAGAATTCGTCGGAAACCACAAACCAATATTTAAAAAAAAATAACCAGGCGTGAGCCTGCAAAAAAATGACGGCCAATTTGGGCTCTTTAACCCAAGTCCAAGTGTAGCGCTCGAACAATTTTTTTTCATGTTTGCTATGCACGGAAAAGTCGCTCTCCACGCTTAAACTCGAATAACTCAACGACTAATAATATATCTTAAGTCCGGTCGAAGATCCGTAAAGCGGCTTCTTACAGCTTAAGGGGCCGTATACCTTTAGGCAACTAAAAATAAGTGACTATTTATGATTTCATTAAACGCTTTGTTTTACGATTTTGATACTTAGTGTTTTATTCATTATTACTTTAAACTACTGCTACACTTTTTGTTACAAGGTAATTAAAAATGGTGAAGTTCCGGCACTATCTTACGGGAAGGCTGTGACGTAAGTTGCAAAACGGTGTAAGCTGTAGCTTGTGTTGCATTGATCTGAAACAAAACGGTGAAAATTTATGACGTTGAAGTTTACATCCTTGCAACGCACCGATATTCATTCTCTTTATTTTTTATTTCTCTATTTTTGTCATTATGCAACGTATTTTTTTTTGCAAATTAAGGTCGTATATTTCTAATAAGAATACGTGGAAACCTTTAAGCGATGTTCACACCTCAAATATGCCCAAACAATTGAGTAATTAAAAGAAATTAATTTTTGTTGCTTTCCAACGATGCAAACTTCAACGTCTTGAACATTTTTGCTATTATTAACATTTGTACGGTGTGCGCGGACAAAGAAGTGAAAAACAAAATAAAAATAAAGAAATAGCACGCGTAAGAAAAATAGTTTTAATTTTACGCGAAATTGTTCAGTTAATTGACAATAAAAAAAATACTATTTTAAAATGATTTTTTTCCACCTGTAGGCTATAACAACATTCTCCCATATTTGACAAATTCAATCAAGCGAGTCGCCTCAAACGTGAATTAAATATCCCAAATTCTCGCCCCAATTCTCCTTTACCCCAAATAACAGTTTCTTACCAGGACCGCTTGTGTTCTTTTTCTCCTCGCTCCTGAATATTCCTAAATATTCCTACAATGTATACTAAATACATTGCATCCTATTCCCCAAAACACCGGATTTTCCCTAGCAGTTTTGGATTGGTGCAAGAAGCACATCATCAACTGCACCAGAATGCAACGAGAATTTTTTCTCTCCAAAGATTCAGCAACCTGTCATCAGGATGGCATCTGAATCAACCATTTTTGGTAGGTCGAAACGCAGACGAAAACCGAAATCGGTTTCGCAAGAACTGTACCTTGGAAGAACCAGATCAGATCCAACGCAGGATCAAATTAGCATCCCAGTTTTGGCTTCCGGGCCGGGCGAAGAAAAAACAACAACCACTCGGCCTGATATGCCATCTATTTGCTCAGCATACACACACACACACATACATATATTTATATATATTTAATCATCCGGAGATACCGTAGTGCGTTTAAACGCGGTGAACGACGCTTTTCGGCACACACGAGCCTCTCGGCAAAGTGCCCTCGCACGTTCTTTCCCGAGTGGCACTCGACGAGTGAAAGAGAGAAAACACGCGAGCTCCGTTTGCGTGTGTATCCACCCCCCACTCCGCTTGAAGAGAGTGGGGGGGAACTCCCTTCAATAAACGGAGTTATGCCTCAGCTACACATATTGTCTCGTTTGGTTTGATATGGATACGACGAAACGTGTGTGTGTGTGTGTGGGAGAGAGAGAGAGAGAGATAGGGGAATCCGTTGGTACATACTACTGGTCCATACGGTAAATCCCATGGATCATTGAATTTCCACGGGCTAATGGTTTCGTTTGCTCGTTGAGGGTTATATTCGCGCTATGATGATACTGCACCAAAGAGATATTTGTTCTCTCTCTCTCTCTCTCTCTCTCTCTCTCCTCTCTCCTCTCTCTCTCTTTCTCTCTTTCTCTCTTTCTCTCTCTCTCTCTCTCTCTCTCTCTCTCTCTCTCTCTCTCTCTCTTCTCTCTCTCTCTCTCTCTCTCTCTCTCTCTCTCTCTCTCTCTCTCTTTCTCTCTTTCTCTCTCTCTCTCTCTTTCTCTCTCCGGCTCATCGTAACTCGTATTAATCCCACACCCTCACCCCGCCAATAAATCCCCGGTGCAATTGATCCACTGACCGTACCCGTGATACCCCTTCCGTCAAACTCGAGTATGGTTCCATTTTGTCCGTGTGTGTGTGTGTGTGTTTTTTTCCGTCCCGTCTTTCATAATTTTCCCTTTGTCCTTTTCTTCGGTCCTTTCTCGCTCCCCCTGCAGGGCAAGGTCACGTGGCGCTCTCTACGCACACACTTGAGAACGGTAAAACCTTTTATGGGACATTAACGATTCTCGCCGAAGCCGCAGAACCCCCACGTGAACATATTGAGGTGGCTGCGCGCAGCGTTGCTCCCAGCACTGCTTAGAAAAGGGCAAAAAAAAACAATCACTCAGGATTCGGCCAATTTTATTCGCGTTGCGGCTTAATAGACTGTAAATTTGAATTAATCTCTTATCTGGGCCGGATCTTTCTTTGAGGCAGTAAGCCTTGGAGTAGTTGCTCATGGTTGACTATAATGAAGTCCATGCTTATAGCGTCAGTGTATTTTTTATTTCGACGTTTTAGTTCAAATAATCCGATGTTGAAGTTTACATCGTTAGGGGGCCGGGTTGATATTTTGAACTTTGAATGCTCTCCGACGGTTTAAAATTCCGAATTATAATATTCCGAAATTCAAGATGGGGACGAGTTGAAATTCCGAACTTTGAATGATCTGAACGCTCAAAACTTCGACAGATCCCCGACTACCCCGAAAGTTCAGAACTCCGAAAGGATTTTACACGAAAGACCAAAACTCCGAAAATCTGAACACCGTCGAAATAATTCGGCTATGGAAGTTTTAAAAATTTAAAAATTTTCGATAAATCGACGAATTATTTCAGGAATTTTGTTTTATTGAGAAGTGATTTTGCGTCAGTTTTGAAATTCGTGTAGACAATGTTGGCCAGGCACAGGGGGCCAGCTTTAAAATTCCTAATTTTAATGTTCCGAAATTACAAGATTGGTCAAGATTATGCCAGCGAAAGTCTACACAGTTGACTGTAAATGATGCAGAACGTATAACATTGTCTTGTCTTGAAAGTTCTTAATGAAAAAAAAAATTCTTTAAACAATTCGTCTATTTGTCGTCGATATAAAGTATGATTAATAATTAACATTAATACTAATAATAATCATTAAAAACAATACTAATCATAATAATCAATAATAACAATAATCATAGTAATAATAATTAAGATCGAGGCTAACCCTCGGCGGCAGGCGAATGTTTACCAGTACAAAGTAAGGAAGTTTGTTGCCCGTAGCAAAAAATCTATCACAATAATAATAATAATAATAACAATAGGGGTGGTGATAGTGGCGATTACCACCGCCATTATTATTTTTTTCCCCATTATTATTATCATCATTATCCATTATAGATGATGAAAAATAAATTATTATCAAATACGCAAGAAACCTAAATAAAATGCTGAAGAGTTCGAATATATTACTAAAATGCAAAAGTAAAACTAAAATCAGACGATAATAGGCAAAACACGAGATCGAGAAAGAGGGACAAGGGGGGGGGGGGGGTTAAAGTCCTACGCGAAAAGTCTGAAGGTACTAACTGTCTGGCAAATCGAAAGATGTTCACGTGGCGTGTGCCTTAGATATCAATGCGACCACGCACCCATAAATCAACGAGAAAACCCGGTGTACGTTGTATAGTCCCGAAGGAGAAAGTGGGAGTGAGAAAAAAAGGCGCTTGTACCTCGTACAAGCGCCTTTTTTCTCACCACCTATATAAATATACAGGGTGTCCTGTTATGAATGAATAGTTCTGCCAAAGGTCAGATCATGTCCTACTACATCCCGGAATTTCAGTTCAGTAAAATTCCCACGGTTTTCGAGATAAAAAATCATCTGCTTTTGGTTTTTCGCATGCCGTTTGTACAAATGATAACTTGTTTTTGACTCGGTTAAAAAAAATACTCTTGGCTATTTGTTTTATCTAGAAAATTCTTCTTTTTAGCCTTAAATGTTAAGGAAACTTTTAGAAAAAAAAGATCTTATGCACAATTTTCATACAAACCAAATCGCACATCTGACTTTGATAGCCTGCAGTGTAAAAAAAATGTACTACGCATGTCGTGCCAATTGCTTTAATAAGTTACTTTGTTATTGTCGATTCATATCATTTGTAGAAATGGCATACGAAAAACCAAAAGCAGATGATTTTAAAAAAAAAATAACATGAGGCCCAAAATCTCAAAAACCGTGGGACTTCCACTGAACTGAAATTTCAGCCTATAGTAGGACATGATCTGACCTATCGACAGTTGCAGGATTATCCACTCATAACAGAACACCCTATATATATATATATATATATATATATATATATATATATATATATATATATATATATATATATATATATATATATATATAACATAACCCCTAATTAAGGTTTTTGTCAATCATGATAAAAAAAAATCGAAAATTACAAAATAAACTTTAGAAAAATCGAAGAAATTTTTTAAAAACATCTGGTATTATGCATACAAAATTTCGAGAAACAGTTTACAGTAAATTGACCTCTGCTTCTTATTTTTTTCATTTTTTTTTGCTCAAAAAGCTAAAAAACGGGTTGAAGCAAAAGCCCATACAATATGAATTTTACACTGACATTTTTTATATCTGACACTGTATTTTTGGGAAATTTTTTAGATTTTTCGATTACGGCCATCGAGGTGTTAAAAAAAATGCAAAAATTCATGACGCGCTTAAATTTATTTTGAAAAATCTGAAAAAAATTGTAATTGCTTGATAGAGTGAGAATAATGATAGAAAAAATCAGGAACCAGATTTGAGGGGTCGAGAGTCAGACCCAGGTCGAATTGGTATGGAATACCCCATATATATATATGTATACAGGGTGTCCCAGAACTCAACGTCAAGCCGAAACGGGGTGACAGGATTGATTGTAACCATCATGAGAAAAATCAGAAAAAAAATAAAGCAGGGCCTTTCAAAGTAGACAAATTTTGAAAATTTTAAATTCATAGTTTAACAAATAGTCTTAATTCTAGGAAACTTGGGTTTGTTTGGGTTTGTTTGGGTTTGTTTCACAATAACCGAAAAATGGTTACAGTTTGACCAAATTTCTAGGTTTTTCTTAACTGCCCATAATTTTCAAACTGCATGGGATAGATTTTTTTCTGATTTTTCTCATGATGGTTACAATCAATCCTGTCACCCCGTTCCGGCTTGACGTTGAGTTCTTGGACACCCTGTATAAATATATATATATATATATATATATATATATATATATATATATATATATATATATATATATATATATATATATATGACGTCCAAAATCCACGTATACACGATCCCGCGTGCCTTAATACTCGTGCAAGTTCCCTTCCGTTCCCCGACGTCGTCCTTTCGGCGAATTCAAGAGTATTATGCACGAGTGGTTCGTAGTGTGTCTGTTCGAGGGGGCGCGGGTTCAGGACGCAAGCAACTAGATCGTAAAATATGCTTCGCTATACACATACTCGGCCCCTGTTTCTTCCTGCCAACCACCACTCTCATTTTTCACCCCAGTCGAAGAGCGAGAGAGACTGAGGGAGAGAAAGCGGCTTTCCTGTTTGTTTTAACGTGCGTCGCCCGGTTAGCCCGCTCACAAAGAAGTGGATAAATATAGCGTGCGGGTTGTGAATCAAATTGCTCCCGGTTGAATTAGCCCGCGATACCTGCCGTTCCGTCATTAGGCTGCTCCAACGTTTTCCGTCCAGGGCAGTTTTCGCCTTGATGGATTCGTACTCCGCCGAACTTACCTTTTATTTCGGTAACAACTGGAAGTCCGCTAATTTCGGCATGTCCGTCCGTTACGGTGCAGTGACAAAACCACCCCTTCTATTGTTGCAACCCCTTGGACGAGAAATATCAAATAATTCGCGAAAATCGTATTCAGTGAGGAACGAATAAAATTCGAATATAATTATTACGGTCACTTGAAAATAATTCAGCTTAGGATGAAATGAGAAGAACTGTTGTGAAGGAGGCGAAATATTTTAAATAATTCGCGTAAATTGCATTTAGTGAGGAACTTTCGAATATAATTGTTACGGTCACTTGGACATGATTCGGTGAAGGATAAAACCGATCAATGTTGAAGGGATGCGATTTCTAGGCCGAGATATATTTATAGTTCGATAAGAATTTAATTTGGGCGTTTTAATTAACTGCGCGGGAAAGTTTTTGAGAACGAAAAAAAAAAAACATTTTATTACGAGCAATTTAGCACAGTTGGTTGTGAAAGAATTGGGGGTTTTTGCAGTGGTGCGTAGGTCTGTCTGATAAATTAATTTGGTTGACACTAAATATCCCGCTCAATTCGCGATTTTTCGTAAAAAGCTGCGTTAAATTGTCTAAATTGTATATTTTTTTGCCCTCCTCGAAAATAATGCGGGGTGGCTTGGGAAAACGTCACGATGCGGAAATTTGCATCGTGGGAACACAACGAACCTTTTTTTTTCAATCGTCCACATTTTGTATGGCTTATTTAGGACGACATTGAAGTTATCATAGTTAGAAGGCAACGATTTTTTTTGTTCTTATTGAATTTTTTTTTGCATGACCCACGATCAAAGAAAAAATGTTTTGGATAACAGTAAAAATGGAGAAAATGGAAATGAAAAAGGATTGCTGTTGCATTCCCACGATGCAATCTTCCAGAGCATTATGTAGACTACAAAATTACCTCGGAAGTTTTTTTTTACACATTTTTGGCCTGAATCTGAAGAAAATATTCCGTACGTCAAGAAAGATAAATCGTTGAAGAAACTAAAAAAAGTACTTCGTTGCAATGGAAAGGCAGAAACTTTAATACTATTAAACTTTGAAGTTGAAGCTGGCGTAATTGGAACGCAATGAAAATTCATGATTTTAAAAATCACATACATTTTTTTGGCAGAGTTATTATATGAAGATCACTCGTTTTCTTTTTAGTTTCCTTGCTGGTATCGGCAACCTGCAAAAATAATGTTCGGCATTAATAAGAACATTTCGGATGTAACCAAAGATGAATCGATGAAGAAACGAAAACAGAATTTTCATGGCGTTCGCACGATGCAAACTTCCACGCCATCACACTTCACAAAGTTGAAGTTTGCATAGATGGACTGCAATAAAAAATTCATTTTTTTTAAATTCCCTATATTTTTTTGGCATATTTAGTATATGAAAATCACTCTTTTTTATTTTCCGTGTTGGGATCAGTAACTTGCAAAAAAGATATTGGGCATTAAGGGGGGAGATCTCGTTGAGCAGCTGAAAATAAGGAAATTCTCAAAAATGCCTTGCGCCGAAACTATTTATTCTACATAATCAAAATTTCATGTCCATATTACATCTTTAAATGTTTCAATTTTTTTTTATTATTCGAAAATCGCGGCTGCATGACACTTGCTGCCTGAGCTGTTCAACGGCGTACAGCCTAGCGTCTGATGCATTGATCTGGAACATCGAAGCCAAGAAATTTCAGATTTCGAAGATTCACGCGCTCTATCTGAACCTAAAAAGTCGAAAGCAAAGTGAAAATTCGAAAAATGGTACGCGTTTGAACAAATGTTCTATTTTTCATGAAATTTTTACTATAGTATTCGTTAATGAAAAAGTAGTTTCAAAAAATAGTTTTCGAGGACTTTAGGTTCAGATAGACGGTAATTATGTTATCTAAAAGTGTACAAAATTTCGAAATAATCGTTCAGATAGTTTATGGCTGCTCTTGTACGAGGTTCGCGAAAAAGTGGTTTTAAGAAAAATTAAAATTTCGAGATTCAAAATTGCTGTGCCTAAATGACTTACCGACTAATCTGCGATTCCAGGGCAATAAAGTAGTTCCTCAGCGTCCTCGTGCAATTCATAAGCCTCGGACATAAGCTCATTACGTTATAAAGGCTTCTTAATTCAAGTGGGTACACATAAAAAGTAATAAACAAGTAAGTAGATAATAAATATAAAATAAATGAAAAGTAGCTAAATGATGGGTATCTCAAAATAACCTGACATTTTAAATTGCGCATCATTTTTTTTGTGGCAATCATAGAGTACTAATCTTTGACATCTGGCATCAGGAAGTATTCTCTTCTGAAAGGAAAAGTGTATGCCAATAATCCACAGACCATTCCAAAGCTCAAGGAAGCAATTGGACGCACCATTAATTAAATTAGTCCCCAATTATGCCAAAATCTTATTGAAAATGTCGTCAAAAGAGTGAACGTTTGCAAACAGGGACGAGGCTGCCATTTATCGGATATTGTGATCCTCACATAATCTCCACGTTTGTACCTTATATTAAAATAAAAATATTCGTACTTTTCAAATAAATAATACGTTTTATTGATAAATTTAAATGTCAGACCATTTTGAGACACTGTATATTAAATAAAAACCAGCTTTCATTCCATTTCTATTTTTCAATACAAACTTGAAAACCATGAAGCTTCAATGTTAAACTTTGATATCACGTATCTACGTTGAAAAAATAATAAAATCACTATTCGTCAACATTTGAGGAGCTGGCGAACAAAACCGAACTTGTCCACATTACGTCGAATTTTTATTTTTTTGTCGTGTCCTTCAAGCTCACCTTTATTAGCTCCAAAAATACTTTGTATCAAATCCGGCTCTAATCACCTTAACATTTGTCAAAAACTGCCTTTTCAAGCCGAAACGGACTTGTCCATAGCTGGCTGAATGAAAAATGAGTAGCAGATGACCACGGCGACGGCGATGATGACATTGAATGCGATTGTTGTGAGCCTGACATGGAAGACTTTGTGTAGGATTATTAATCTGATAATAAAAAACAAATTTATATTCAATTCGAAGAATCTGTTTTATTTCACAACCGGATATGCCCATAAGATTGTCATTCAAAATCAGAGTTGTCCGCCATTCTCATTCAAAAGCGGACTTGTCCAAAATAAAAACAAATACATGGTAGTTAGTGTTTTAATTAAACTAAAGCCAGGTCCAGGCTTACTATTTGATAGGGCCTTCATAAATTAAGGGGTCTTCTCACTTTAGACGCTAAAAAAGGCTATTTTCATGATTTTTTTCATAGGTTTATATAATAGATATTGATGTAAAAGTCTTTACACTTAATAAATACAACTTCGATATACATAAAAACATTTTTTTAAATGTATTTATGTAACCCAAACAAACTTTAAGGGGCTATACCAGTGTGAACGTTGAAAATTTGGGTGATTTTCGGGAATTTTTTGGAAGAAAAGTACTCAATTTAATGTTTCGGAAAATTAAGAATATATTTGGCTATATTTGACCTATATCACTTAATTTTTTCATACAAAAATATTGAGATCCAATCGACATAGGCGCTGCCTTCGGAGGTGCCAAAAGAGTTTCTCCACTGCTTACATGATTCCGGCTGATTGAGTAGCTGAAAGGGAAAAAAGAAAAAATGTCATTAAACTGGAAGGTATTTCCAGTACAATGACGTAGGATTTTCGAAAAATATCAAAATCTAACAAAATGGCGTAGTTACGGAAAAAGTCTGTTTTCTTGCCTATAAAATGGTTGTTTTTTTTTCAATGCCAAATCGTCAATTTTCATCCAATCAAAAATATCGTACGTCATTGTAAAGTCAATATATTCAAGAGTATTCAGTTCAAATTTCAAGTCAATCGGATAATTGCTCTTTGAGTTAGACTGTCAGCAAATGTGAAAAATCTCATTTCATATTCTTGAAAGTATAAACATCTCGTCTCATATTCTTGAAAGTGTAAACTGTCGAAAAAGGCAAAAAAAAAATCGATTTTTTAAAAGTGCCATTAGTGCCTTTTAAACGCGTTTTACTCGAACCCACGTTTTTCGACGGCTTGTTAATAAAATCGTCGAAACTACTCAACCGATCCTTATGAAATTTGAACCACATATTCTTTACAACTATATCTATAGCGCATATCAAGTTTTTTTTTTAATTTTGATATTTACTAATTTTTTTTGCCAAAAACGGTGAAAAAACACGTTTTTTTGCCGTTTTTCGAAAAATATCCGCCATTTTGTTATTTTTGCATATATAAAAAATTAACATACTGAATCTAAAACCGTTTGATTATTTTGTTTCGGATGATCCATCTCCGAGATTTCATCAACAGCGCAGACCTACAATTTTTTTAGAACATTTTTTTCAACTACCATTTTCGTCTATAAATAGTGACTTAAAAAAATAATTAAAAAAAAAATGTACCTCGAAAGTGTATTCATTAAGTGTAACAACTTTTGTATTAATATCTATAACATAAACCTATCAAAAAATCATTAAAATAGCCTTTTTTAGCGTCTCGAGTGAGAAACCCCTTAAAGCTTAAAAAGTCTCATCTCTATTTGGTTATTTTCGTTGTTGACCTCTCCTTTTAAAAAGTAATCCGTAAACAAGTCCGGTTCTGTTCGCCAGCTCCTCATTTATGGGCCGAACGATCGTTAATTTAGCGAGCTCCCGCCGTGTTGACGAAACTATTCGCGCATAGTCATGTCAAATGTTGACAATTATCGGTGTTTGTGAAAGCCCGGTGGCTCAATGAGCAACAGATTAATTCGCAAGCTTGTTGAAAGTAACGTTCGGAGAGGCGCGGCAGTCCCGAGAGACTCGCACGATGGGCCACAATGAAGCCGTACATCCGAACTATGAACCCCCGCACGTTCTTGCTCCAATGTCCACGAAAGCTCTCGAAATTCATCCCGTGCGCGAAGTGAGCTTCGCCATCGTACCAAATCAGCCTACTCTATAGACGCATACACGTGTATGTGTGTATGTGCGTGGGCAAACAGAGGTGGCCCATACCAACCGAAAGCAAACATCGTGCTCCGTTGCAGCTTACATTATCTAATTCTCTGTGTGGAGAAGGGATTTTCGACCGTTTCCACGTCGAGGATTCGACCCCTCCCTCCACCTTCCCGCGAGTTAGGATTTTCCGGATATAAAAAAAAAAGAGAAAAAGAAAATACACGAATTATCTTCGAAAGCTCCGATCATAATTTTCCAGCACGAAAACGTGTGGAATGTTCATGTAAAATAAAACGAAGGAAAGAAAAAGCTTGAGAAGAAAAAATCTCGCATCGCACGGTGGCATATGGTCCGATGATTCTCAAGTTCCGCCCGAAACTTTGGCTGAAAGGGACCGCGACTACGAGGACCGACCTCTATCTCTTTTTCCCTCTCGTCTTTTTTCTCTCTCTCTCTCTCTCTCTTTCTCTCTCTCTCTGCGGACAAACATAGGCAGAGGCAACGAGAAGAAGGAGGGAGAGCAGTGAGCGAGAGGGAATTTACTTGACTCTACGTCTCTTCTTCCTCGTCTTTTCTATTACGGTCGGGTACGACCCTCTTTAAGGGCCAAACTGCACACCGGCCTTTCTCAGATGTCTCAAAATGTTATGGTAACGTTTTCCAGACGGCCAGATAAGAGGAGTAGAAGAAGAAAAAAAGAAAGAAACGTCGCACCAGTGAGAATGGTGCAGGATAACGCGGCTTTTCCACGGGAATTTCTGAATCACCGGGGGACAATTCAAAGTGCGATTTCATTTAGAAAAATATATGCGTACAGTGAGAGAGAAAGAGAGAGTTATACAGGAGAATTAAAACAAAATAATTACCGGAAAGATAAAAAAAAGGCATGTAAAGATGTGGACCAGCCCGTTAAAAGATGATGTTCATCCGTAGTTACATGACGTTGAAGTTTGCATCGTTGGAATGCAATTTGACAAATTTTTTGACCAATTTTTTGACAAATTTGACATTTTACTTTTTTTTTTTTAATTTAGGTCGTAAGTTTCCAATAAGAATACGTAGAAACGTTTGAGCGACCTTCACGGACTATAAGGGCAGAAAAAAGTTGAGGGATGAGAAAGAATTAATTTTTTGTTACTTTCCAACGATGCAAACTTCAGACCCATGTAGTTACGGCGATGTCGTCAAAATTGGCCGAAAAAGTTTCGGGTGAGATTACTTACGCGAGGCTCCAAGGTACATCACGCGATTCCTTCTATTATTATTTCAATATCGATTCATCTTTATACGTATCTAACTAAAGATAAAGAAAATTATTTTTTTTACGGGTCAATACCTAGCTTGGGGCTGGCAGAAAGGGTCGTGCTTTTTTCCGGGAAAACGTGAGCATGTTTGAAATGATTTTTTTTTATCAAATCTTTGGTTCATGAAATGATTTTTATTTGAAATCTTTGTTGAAATTTTTGATTGAAATGGTTTTAAGTATCTTTTACATGTTTTGTATTAAAAAATATTTATGAATGTGGTAGATACAATGGTTGGGGCAGACCGCTGTTTGAAAAACAGTGCTTGCACGAAGGATTCAATAAAACATTGATTTTTTTGTTAATGGCCGCAGTCCAAATCGAAAGTATCGATTATCGCTGAAAAAAAAAACGCTCTATTTTCGTCGATAAAAACAAAACTATGCATCGAAAAAAAAAATTTCTTCGTTCCAGCACTGCTTTTAGATATATAAAGAAGCTATCAAAATTTGAAGTTGATCGTGCAGTGTTTTTTGAGACATCGCGATCTTTGAGTTCGCGGAACCTACCTATAAATGCCTACAACTCCGTCAACTTTCGAAACGATCGACTTGAAATTTTAAGAGAATATTTTTTAAATGTTACATTTCGAGAATCCGTCGAAAACCAAAAATCGATGTTTAAAAAAATTCAAACTAGCTGTAAGCCCTTACTAAGCTGGTCGACATCTTTATTAAGGGAAGGGTAGGGGTTTCAGCGTGAAAAAAAACACTTTTTTGCGAATTTTTTTCATCTATATGGATAGAGTAAATTTATTGAAACCTTTTGTGCATTGTTAAGTGTCATTTCAAGAACATTCCGTGAAATTTGTACGCGAAAATATCCACAAACAAGCCGGTGACAAAGCTTTTCCAAGAACGCCTTTGGAAAAACACGATTTGCGGTGTTCACTGTATCTCAGCCAGAAATTATCTGAAATCAAGTGCCATTAAGATTTAGTCAAAGTATCATCATATCCTCCCCCCAACGGTCTTCGATAATATTTTTTTCATTTCTAAATTTTTGGTGGTCATGTAAAGTGAAAAGTGCTATTTTTCACGAAAAATTCCGCCATTTTGGGGGTGGAAAACCCCCTCGATATAAAAAAAAATCTCAAACTAACCGTTGGGGGGAGGTATTTTATATGTAGAAAGTGTGTACCAAGTTTGAAATAAATCGGTCATGTAGTTTTCAAATGGCAGTGAACGCGGACTTTGAAAAAGTGGTGTCGAGAAAAAACGCGGCACCGGCTTGTTTGTGGATATTTTCGCGTACAAATTTAACGGAATGTTCTTGAAATGACACTTAACAATGTACAAAAGGTTTCAATAAATTTACTCTATTCATATAGACGAAAAAAAATCGCAAAAAAGTGTTTTTTTCACTCTGAAACCCTTACCCTCCCTTTAACGTTTTGTTTGTTTTTTTTCCAAACATCTCGGTACCTATTTTGTTTTAATTCCTACGTATGTCCAATTTTCTTTGGTAAAGAATTTTGCGATTGATAAAAAAGAAGACAGGCTATGGTGCAAAAACTGCAGGTGTAAATATTCATTTACGAATTATAAGCAATTTAAATTATAAAAGGGTAGCTGCATTTTGGTATGTGGAACTTTTTTCCAAACCGACGTTATCACTTCGGTATTCCATGATCTCGGTTCTCTTGTCTTCCTCCATGGCTAGTTATGATCCTGGAGAAACGTAAAGAGCGATCGGGGGAGGAAGGAGGAGAGGCTGGGTAGCGAGAGGGAGGGAGGGAGAGACAGAGAGAGAGAGAGAGAGAGAGAGAGAGAGAGAGAGAGAGAGAGAAATACGCGGCGTAGGGTGGCACTAAATCTCACCCTAACCATCCCTTCCGTGTTTCCGCCCCTAACTGCTCTACTACACCCTACCCTTCCACCCTTCCAGCTTTCTCACGTCCCTCACGCTCGGTGTTGCCCAGCATTGGCGTAGCACATCGTGGATTCGGTTGCGCGTCATTCTCATCCCAAATTTCGATCACCAATTTTCGTCGACTCGGTGTCTTTGGACGGTCACCACCGAAGAAACGAATCAAGATTACCCTAACACCGTAATATATTATTACCGACGAATGGCCGCTCTGCGGGATGCAAAATGGAAAAGGGTAGTGCATATCGCGATTATTCTTGTACAAAAAAAAATACGAACGACTTCGATCCCATGAGATTAGAAGAGACGAACGAGGACAAAAAGTAACGGAGACGGTTAAAGGAAACGAGTACCTCGCGAGTGCTGCACGCGAGGCGGCCTCGGAGGAGTGGAATCTCTGGAGAGATTGTCTCTCCAGGCTTGGACAACGAGCATTGTCGAGCAATTCGTCCAAATATAGAGCGCGGTAACGAATCTCGATCATTCGCCTCGACTTATCGGGACGACGAGACGAGACGCAACGAGCATGCAGCGGAGCGAGAGCAACCGTTTGCCTGCAGTCGGCTCTTGAGGTGCCTTTTCATTTGCTGCTGCAGACGCATAATGACCACGCGATCGAAAATCACTAGCGCTTGGCGCTGCTGAACGTCCAAAATTAACTGATTTTACGCAATTTTTGTTTTGGGTGGACGGACAAGTACGAGGGTAATAATATTCAAGGATGTTATTAGTCATATCTTCGAGTGGACGGAAAAAAATGTGTAGTAAAAAATTATACCAAATGGTGAGGAATGTTGAATTTGAGGTGCTCTGCGGCACGCAGTATAAATTAGATTTTTTTTAAATTCTAGTAATTTACATGAGTATAGCTAGGGAAATACGTAGGGAAATCTGAAAATATCAATTTTTGTGTAATTCGCAACCATTTAAAGTGAAAACTCAATTTTCGGCACTAAAAAAGGACAATCATTTGTTACTAACTAATGTTATAATTAACTTACGGAAAATCCCGTACGTATTTCTCTCCGGAATGTTATTTCAAAGATGTGGTCAAAATTTGGAGTGAAAATAATCAAAAGTTTTGGAGTTATTTATGCTGCGTGCTATTTTGAAAAATTGTGTTCCGAAAAAAACGGTCGACGTCCCGCACATTAGCGACGTCCCGCACGGGCCTGCGGACCTTAGTTTTACAGGTACCAAACTTTTTCCCTCCTATTCTAGATGATCAAAAGCATCTCTTAAGTCAATTAAAAAAAAATCAATTCTTTGAAAATTCTACAGTAGTGTCACCCCTTAAAAGGCTGCTACGACAAAAACCGCCAAAACGATATCGTCCGTTGCTGTACGTTGAACGTATCTTTTTTGCCAATATTACAGAATTTCAGTGCCTGCTTGCACATTTATTTTTTCGCAGCCTGACGATTTTTTTCTGGTGAGGTTATTGGGGTGATCAGGTTGGAATTTTACAGACAATTAATACATTATCGTCCCAAGCCTGAGTCAATTTTTTATCAATATATATTGATAAACAATTAAGTTATCCTTTTTTTAAGAAAGTACCGCCGTTGCTCCGTGGGCGGTGTAGGTGTAGGCAACGAGAGTGATCTGAAGCAGATAAATGTACACTTCGTGTAATATAAAAACTTTTGTATACGCGGATATATGTCGTCGAAATTTTGATTATTACGAAAATGGCAAGCTGTAGAAAAAAAGTTCGATTTTCGACCGATAAAGCAACTTTGATCATTTGTTATTCATAAATGGATAAACGTATAAAAAATAGTGGGTTTATAGGACAGAAAATGTTATAAACTATGTTCTGTCCGAATTTGAAGTACATCGGACGAACAGATTTCGAGAAATTGGATTGGATGGGGGAGTAATTTGTTGGGGAGTCCCCAGATCCTACCATATTCTCATAGGGATTTGATAGGGACGGCACACGTAGAGAGTGTACATTGGAATCCAACCGGATTCCGCGCGATTTCCGGATTGACGTCGTTTGAGAATTTTCACTCGAAATTCTGAACTAGAATTTGTTGGATATTCCAAAAAAATATCCCTTCGCGATCCCGTGCACAAATTTATCAGGGAGTCCCAAGATGCAACCACATCTCTAGTGGGATTTGTTAAGGACACCGCACATATGGAGGCCTCATTGGGACCCAATTGGATTCTGCACTGTTCCCCGATGAACGCCGTTTGAGAATCCTTACCATGTTCTAATCGAAAATATGTGAAAAAGTCACGAGAAAAAACTCGATGCATTGAAACATAACCTGCACTTCGTAAACGTTTACGTATGTGGTGCTATTATTTCAATGTGCAGTAAAACAAAATATCGAACGGTAATTATAGTGGATTTTCAGTGATTACACACCCCATAAAAGTAAATTTTCGGCCTACCGGTAAACTGGCACCATTGCGATACGGTCACAACGATTAACCCTAGGAGTATACTCATATTTTTCGCTACATAGTTATACAAACTGGATTTGTGAGACCCGGCCAACTTTCAAATAATGTACTTTTCTTAAAACGTCTTAAAACATTCCTTAAAACGTCAGATGATTTTTAGTGTTGAAAATACTAAAAATTGATTTTTAGTATTTTCGTTTTTCGTCGATAACGTTATCGTTCTCATCTCCAATGTACACGAAAAAATAAACATTCTGGCAATTTGAATTTTTTTCATATCTCGTACCGTTAAAACGTTACCGACGAAAAAAACACCCTAATTTTGTAGGGGGCGTTTCACCCCTTAAAAATCGTGTTCCGCAGATATAAAAAAAATACGTGTCGACTATTTTTACCCATTCTACAAGCATGCCAAATTCCATCGAAATCGGAGAGATCGACCTCGCAACCTTTCCTCGTGAGTTAGCTGGATGTCACGCGAAAGTAACGCTTTCGCCCCCCACTCCACTGCCACAGAGTGGGGGAAGCTGCGACATGCTGAATGCCTGTGATCGGTTGAAAAATGCCCTCGCCCGACCCAATTCTAATCTTGTTACTGATTTAAAAATTATACTACAACCTATATAACAAATATATTACAAAAATTATATAACAATTATTATACCAACAAACCCAAATAAACAAACAAACCCAATTATATACCTCAATGTATCAATATTTTTCGAAAAATAATACAAACCATTTCATATTATTTCCATGTACCTGTTTTTTACTACCCGAAAAGTCTGATTAAATTTTCAATGCCATGAAATACTTGCACTTTGTCCAATACCTGTAAATTTTTCTTTCAAATGATATGCACACTGTTAGCAAAGCACCTGTGAAAAGAACATTTGTGTTTGGTTCACATTTTGTCCAAGAAAGTTCTTCGACCGGGTGAAAATGTTTCGCGACCGCGAAAAAATAGTGAGTTTTGCACCTTTTCCTCGTGCCTGTGAGGCCCAAGAGTACTCGTAGGGTTAAAAATTGTATCACTGTCACGAAGCACCGTAAGCTCCCTGGACGTATTCAACCTTCAAAAACACGGTAACACCGAATCACTCGGATTCAAACTGAGGGTCTTGACTCGCCACTTTGCCGTTTGCTCGCCTCTTCGTATCTTTTTGCGAGTGTGCTGCTCGGTGGCGCGTGCGTTCGAGCGTCACGGCCTCGGAGTCGAAGCGTGCTGCAGAGCATCCTCCGCGTCATCCAGTCGCAGAGTTTCGGCCAATATGAGAGGCAATTGCGTCTGCAGCACGCTGCAAATGAAAGGGTACCTTTATCCGATGCAATTGTTTCACCGGCGCGTGCAAATCTCCTCCCATACTTGAGGCACGTCCCCGTTCGGTTTGCGGTAACGCGGGAGTCGCGCCGCAGCGAGCGGGCGACCGCGGTAACGAGATAAGGAGAATCACCCTCAAATGGAAGGGAAAGGCGGATCCCTTATCCGGATAGTCTTGATAGTCCTGCCCTTTCTCGCTCTTTCTCTCGCCCTGTTCTCTCTATCCTATTGCCACGTAATCCGTATTAACTCGACCGTGTCGCAACGAAGAGCAAAATAAAACGTAAATGAGAAACAAAGAGAAAACCGTGTATTCTTGCTGTGTGCGTATCGTTGCGTGTAAATGACCCGGCCGTATATATAGATCGGCCAGGATATGCGCGAGTACGTATCCAAGAGCGATAAGTGCGGAGAGGGGAGTGTGGGGAGAAAAGTGTGGGAAGTGGGGGGTGGGGCGGGGTGGGGGGTGGGCGAAGTCGGTACACGGTGCGCGGCTAATCGTTTGGCTAATTCACCGAGCGTTTTAAGTTTGGTTTACTTACGCCAGTGGGGTGTGTGCAGGAAAGCGAGGAACGAGCGAGTGCCTCGCAAAGCCTCGCTCTGGCTCCCCTCAGAACCTTCACAACCGCTCTGCAGTTAATGCGTTCCAGAGAGGCTACGACCGCCGAGTCGGTTTCCCTCTTCTCTCTGGCGTATAGCGGTACGACCCCAGTTTGTTGGGGCTCTTAGCTCTCTCTCTCTCTCTCTCTCTCTCTCTCTCTTGCTCTTTTGTCCCTCTCTTTCTCTCCCCCTCCCGTTGGACGGCTAAATCGACCCCTCCTCTTTGCACAGGAAATCGACGCCTCGCCCTCGCCCCCGTATAAAAGACGGCGCAAGATCTCGGATACGTCGACGTTTCGGCTCTTTTCCCATCTCGTATACTCGTGGATCCCGAGTCCATATTCGAGCCTCGATCCAAGTCCGAGGGCTTCTAATCTAACGGCGAGGCTCTCTCGAGCACTCGGAGAAACCAGTTGCGCGTTGGAGCTGGAGAGTGGGGGGGTTGGAGATTGATTGATTGGTTGATAATGTATTTCTTGCCGCGGGAGCATCCTTGAGGCTCAATGAGAGTGAAGAAAATTGACAGCAATGGGCGCTTGATCGGTGACCGCAATGGCTTGCCGACTACCGAGCGGCGAACGGTTCCATCGAAACTTCCTTAGGGAGAACGGCTGAAACTTTATTGACGCGGCTTTTGCTCGAGTTTCCCTGTGCCCTCGCGGACACGGGATGCCGCAGGTGGGTAGCATGTCATAACGTCACACGACAAAATATCACCACGACAATACATCACGACCATAAAATATCACAATCCGATTATTCTCCCCACACGAGAGTGGGCTTGTTTGGGTTTGTTTGGGTTTGTTTTGTCGCGGTGATATTTTGTCGTGCGATGGAGGTGACATGGAACCGGCAGATGGAATTGAAGTTTGCATCCTTGGTATCTAGTGGAAATTATTATTCTTCGATTCCTTAAGGGCTTACACCTAGTTGATAATTTGGATGAAGATTTTTGGTTTTCGACCGATTCTCACGATACGTTTTGATAATTACGTTTTAAAGATGTTCTCTGAATATTTCGGGTCGAGCCGTTTGAAAATTGAGGGAGTTATCGGCGTTTATAGGGAGGTTTCGCGAATCGGCAAAGTTTGAACGCGTTTTTTTTTTCGAAACTAACTTTTTTTTTACCGGTCACCGCGATGTCTGTAGTATCACTGCATCGACCAACTTCGAATTTTACGAGCTTCTTTTACATATCGAAAAGCAGTGCTTGAACGAAGGATTTTTTTTCGATGCATCGGTTTTTTTTTATCAACGGGGATGAAACTCTTTTTTCACCGAAAGTCGATACTTTCACTTTGGACTGTGGCCATTTCTTCAAAAATACTTCGGCCAAGCACTAGATAATCTCGCGCAACAACTAAAGGCATGAATAAAAATAAACATCATTTTCTGATTTTCATTTTTGTGGATAATAAAAAAAACCCTTCAACTACAAACGAAAATAAATTCACTACAATCAACTACAATCGGTTTTGAATGAAAAAAAAAAATTATAAATGTTATTTTTATTCCGGGGGGGAAATTTAAATCACTAAAATAACGTTATTTTAGTGGTCTACATTTTTTTCTGCGCTACTACAAACGAAATTAAGTTTACTACAATCAATTTTGGTTCCTAGCAGTAGTGGTCACCGCGAATCTACCACGTTTGTCAATATTTTTTAATTCAAATATTGTAAAAGATACTTAAAATGATATTCTTCAATGTCAAAAGGAAATTCGAAAACCTGCTTAGGTAGAATAAAATTCCTCTTTTTCCGATCACGAGCTAGGTGTAATTAACCTCCTGAGTGCCAGAATGGGTAAGGTTGGATTGAAGATAGACCTATATCAGAACAAAATCATGTTAAAGGGTGTCTCGAAATGACCTGACATTTTAATATGCGCGCCATTTTTTTGTGGCGAACATTCAACTGGCAACAGGAAGTATTGAGGTTTGTTCATGGAGAATTACACGATCGAGCAAAACGCATAGAAATTGATATTCACTGCATTGTTACTGCATAGTTATTGCAAACGAAGTTTCACGGCCATGTTATCTCGCGCCGCGGCAATGTTGATTGGTCACCAAGATCGTGCGATTTGACGCCATTGAACTTCTTTCTTTGCGTTTTTTTCTGAAAGGAAAAGTGTATGTCAACGATCCAAAGACCATTCCAAAGCTCAAAGAAGCAATCGAACGCACCTCAATGAAATTAATCCGCAATTATGCCAGAAAGTTATGGAAAATTTCGTCAAAAGAGTGACCATTTGCAAACAGGGACGAGGCGCTCGTTTATCGGATATTGTGATCCACACGTAACCTCCATGTTTATACCTTATAATAAAATAAAAATATTCATACTTTTTAGACAAACAATATGTTTTATTAATCAATTAAAATGTAAGGTCACTTTCAGACGTCTTATAGTTATATAGACCCACAAATAAAAATCTTAATATCTTCGCAACAAATAAGCATTTAAGTTTGCTACTTGGAAGGTTTTCTTATATGCCCCCCCCCCCCCCCCTCCTCCCACCTGAGCAGACGAGTACTACCAATGACAAATGTCAAAATAGAGCAAACAGAAGTTTCAAACGGATTTGCTACGTAGTTTAAAAGGTTAAACTTCAGAAATTTTTTTGATATGTTTATATTATACATATTGATATAAAAGTTGTGACACTTAATAAATACACTTTCGAAATACATTGAAAAAAAAAATGTTTTTACCTAACCCAAACAAACTTTAAACGCGTTTTTCTCGAAACATCGTTTTTCGACAGCTTGTAGGTATAGCGCATATCAAGGATTTTTTTTTTCAATTTTGATACTTCCTAATTTCTTTGGCCAAAAGCGGTGAAAAAAAAAACATTTTTGGTTTTTACGAAAAATGTCCTCCATTTTGTTATTTTTGCATATATAAAAGATCGTATGATATGAGCTATAGCCATCAACATACTGAAACAGCGCAGACCTACAATTTTTTTAGGAAACTTTTTCAATTACCATTTTTGTCTGTAGTGACTTGAATAAATAACTTTTTTTTAAATGTATTTCGAAAGTGTCTTTATCAAGTGTAAGAACTTTTATATCAATATCGATAATATAAACCTATGAAAAAAATTCATGAAAATAGCCTTTTTTTAGCGTCTAAAGTGAGAAGACGTTCTAGCATTAGGACATTGGTTCATGGTTCCAACCATGAATGGGTGACTTGGAAGCTGGTTCTATGGAAGCAGCTTTAAAACCAGGTCTATACGTCCAGACCCAGCCTCAGACAGGCTGGATCTATAAACTCATCCTATAGGACTTCATGATGGTCTGCATATGCAAAAAAACTTTGGAGAACGATCAATTTGAGGAGATGAAAATAGAAAAGTAGCATTTTCTTTGCATTCCAACAATGCGAACTTCAACACCACCACAGTATAGTGCATTGCAAAACGAGCGACTGTGGGCAACACTCCCTGGAGCCCAAGAGCATGCGAAGGTACATTGGGATAATATAAATTTCAATATTATACGAGGGTGGGGTGAAAAGTTTCCGGCCTGACCAAGAGATGGTGCCACTAGGTCTAGTTTTGGAGCGGCGTCCTACAGTACCATTCCTACCGAGCTTATATGTACAGTTTCAGCCCAATCGCTACGTTAGTTTGCGTTTGAGAGCACATTGCGCGAGACGCTTCCGTTGTTTTCGTAAAAATGGAAAAATTGAAAAAACGTGCTGTCATCAAATACTTCCATTTGAAAGGTTTTACAACAAAACAAATAAAAGAAGAGATGGATTCAGCACTAGGAGACTCCTCCCCATCATATTCAACTATTAAGCAGTGGGTTTCTGAATTTAAAATGGGTCGTGTGAGCACCTCTGACGAGCCTCGCTCAGGACGGCCCTTTGAAGTCACAACTTCAGAGATGATTGAAAAAATCCATAAAATAGTGTTGGAAGACCGCAGGTTGAAAGTGCATGAGATAGCTGAGACCTGTAGGATGTCAGCTAAACGTTTGCGAAATATTTTGCACAACCATTTGAACATGGAAAAGCTGTGTGCAAGGTGGGTGCCGCGTTTGCTAACGCTCGACCAAAAACTGCTTCGAAAAACCATTTCTACCGACAATTTGGCGCTGTATAGGCGTAATCCAAACGAATTTTTGCGTCGATTCATAACTGTTGATGAGACATGGGCCCACCACTACACTCCTGAAAATAAAGAACAGTCAAAACAGTGGGTTGGAAAAGGGGAACCAACCCCAAAGAAGGCAAAAACAATTTTATCGGCAAACAAGGTTATGGCTACTGTTTTTTGGGATGCGAGAGGAATTATATACATCGATTACCTTGAAAAGGGTAAGACTATCACTGGTCAATACTACGCAGAGTTATTGCAACGTTTGAAGCACGAGGTGCAGATTAAACGACCTCATTTGGCGAAGAAAAAAGTTTTGTTTCATCACGATAACGCACCAGCGCATTCGTCGATTGTTGCCATGTCCAAAATCCACGAATTGAAGTTTGAATTGATGCCGCATCCTCCCTACTCTCCAGATTTAGCCCCCAGCGACTATTACCTGTTTCCTAACCTCAAAAAATGGCTTGGCGGAAAAAGATTTAAGAGCAACGAAGAAGTTATCGAAGCTGTAAATCAGTATTTTGAGGAGCTTGACGAATCTACGTTTAAAACTGGTATAACTAAATTAGAACACCGTTATGAGAAATGTATCAGTGTTGATGGAGATTATGTTGAAAAATAAAGCAAAAAAAAATTTGTAAACATCGTTTTTCTTGGTCAGGCCGGAAACTTTTCACCCCACCCTCGTAATATGCAGCCCGCGGTTGCGTCGAGTATCCCGTACAACATGACCAACGCGATTCACTGTAATAAATTCAATTGAGGATTGAGGCTAATCGGGAACTCGGATAAATCCGGGAAACAACGAAAAGGGGTGCCATTAAAATGTCATTCGTCCTCGATCGTTCAATATTTTTTTGGCTGAAGCCCGATTTTTTTTGCGGGTGAAATATCGATCGATTTCGCATCGATCGGTTCTAGGCTCACTTTCCACGTGCCCTCGATGCGAACGCTTCGATGGTGAGGATAATTAAAAAAAGAAGAAGAAAAAAACGAGAGGCGCGCAAGGGAGAAAGATCTTCACGGTGACGATCGAATAGCGACTGAATCGACGAGCAACCAGGCGTATGGTAAAACGCCTACGCTCGATACGATCGTCACGATAATTCCTCCAGTTTACACAGTTGGCCACGCGAGGTTACCTAATTATTTGTAAGTTGCCCGATGGCGAAGAGCGCCTTTCCCCCCAATATTCATGTATTCGCTTTACACGTGCCCCCCTCCCCCCGCCCCATAATCGTACCATATATATATATTTTTTAAGAAACAAGTCGTCCTTTAGTCAAATTAAATAAAATAAAAATGTACATTATTATTAGCTCTTCGGGTACCTTTCAAGTATCGGTGGCACAATCTAAAAAATTGTTCGCTCGCGTGCAACCACGTAAACGATACTCTTAAAAAATGAAAACGACTCTACCAATCCCGCTTCTTTGGATCGCGAGCTGAGAGCTTTCCCAACAAATATGACACGGCTCGCGTTATTTAAGGGGGGAGATACCTTTAGGAGAGGACAAAATTACTGATTTTCATGATTTTTTTTTTAAGGGGAAATATTTTTTCACCATTTTTCGGACTTGGGGTATGTTTTATTACTACTTTTGACTGTTACATGGTATTTTCTTTTATTATCAATCTTTAAAATTAGCGGAGGTATGGCACGGTCTTCTAAATGGAGTGCGGCGGATGCTGTCAGACGGCGTGACACGTAGCGCAGGCGGGAATCATCTGAAAAAAAACCAACGAAGACTTTTCTTTCATCAACACTCGTGCGCAGAATATGAACCGAGAAAAAAAGAGAAATGTCGAAAATCGATGAAATGGTACGCTTTGAAAAAAAAAAGATCGAATATTCCGGAAAAATGGCCACATTTCGCAATAAAAAATACTTTTTTTGTAATTTTCAGAAACATTTAGGGTTATGTTTTAGACAATAAGGTTGGAAAGATTTATACGAAATTATATCATAATCGGTCGATCAGTTTTTTAGCTATACGTCACGCCAGTTGTGAAAATGGAGTTTGGACGACCGTGCTATACCTCCGCCATTTTTGGGGATGAAGTTTAAAAAACTCATGCGAAGGCCAAAAGTAGTAATAAAAGATACCCTAAGTCGAAAAAATAATGAAGAAAACTTTCGTTGAAAAAAAAATCATGAAAATCGGCAAGCTTTTTTCTCGTTTAAAGGTGTCTCTCCCCCCTTAAATCTACAATTGTACCAAACATGAAATCGTCTCACCGTCAATCAAATCCAGAACTGTGAAACTCGCGAAACAATGCTTTTCAAAACTTGCTTGGTGCCGATAAATATTTGTGATTCCAACGGAGAGATTTGTCATTCCTAAAGCAAGATTGCTCAAACCCAAATAAACACTGCCTTTTTAGGGTGAAATCTGATTTGAGGACTTTGCAGTCGATTTTCGATAAATTCGTGAAATTGAATAAAGATTCGTGATTGGTTGCTTGAAATGGACAGAAGAGTTAAGAGGATTTTTTTTAAAGCTGTTTTTCAATATAGCTTGGCTATACCAAAGGCTTTATACACCTTTGGTTGGTCGAAAAACGTAGCTTTTATTGGGATTTTTTTTTGAAAATCCAAATGTAGCAATAAAAATGAGGTTCCGCGGGATTATTTGACATATGAGTAGGTACTCAAATCAATTTCGTGTTTTCCAAAAAAATACGAAATGGCGGCCCAGTGGCCGGCTGAAAGAGAACGCCTTTTTTGGAGGCCCTCCACGGGCGGACTCGTTAGGGACGCACGTGCGCACCTTGAACAAAAAATATTTTTTTTCTCAATCTACATGAGTTTTGCAAGCGAAGTACGCACGATTATCCCAATATATTGATTTTTGCAAAATTGGGACCATTTTTTGGAAAAAATCACATTTTTTTTGTGTTGTGTTAGTCGTTTAATTTTTTTTCTCTCAATAGAACAAAAACTTTTTTTTATTAATCTGATAATTTTTCTTGTATAAACATTTGCGAAACATATGGCGTTATCTTCATGGATCGTCTATAACGCAGCGCGCAAGACACAAATGGAATATTTTAATTTCGATGATCTTAGCATCAAGAGAGTAAAGTTCGTTCCTATTTTTGGTGAGCTGTGCCTCGAATCAAGAGGCTCGCGCCGAGTACATTTGTGTGCTCGATTCGCAGTACCCTCGCCTTTCAGGCCATTCTTTTATTCCACTTCACACGATTGAACCGAGTAAAAATAAAAAAAACCTGACGTTTGTGAAAATGAAAGATACTTATCAAAGATTAAAAATAAACATTCTATAATTACAGCGTGCTTTATTAATTTATGGCAATTATGAAATAAAATTCGTACTCGCCTTATTCACTCGGGCTTCTCAAGATAAAAGAAAATATTTAAAAAACTGAGCCATATTTAGAAGGTTTATAATTTGTTTTAAGCAGGTTGGAGCGGCCCGGTTGGGTCAAATGACGGTTTATGAATTTTTGTTTCAATGAACCTCAAAGAATTGCATACGAGATTTAGATGTATTCTGTAGATACTAATTTTTCATAAAATATATAATTAAAGAGCAAAATTATGCATTTTAATATTTTTATTACGCGACGAAGAAAAACTTTTGTGGTACTACCAATTTGAAAAAGTATAACATTATCAATGGTTATTATAGGAAAAAAAAGTACGTCAGTGCATGTTTTATAAAACTCGGATTAAAATTCTGAGTCACTTATAATCATGCCGATTTATATTTATGTCACAAGATTATTTATTATTACCATTTATTAATATCAAGTGTTGCCGAAATACGGCAACTTCGCGGACATTGAGGTTGGCAGCAATGCCCTTCATTCGCCAGCCAAGATTCATAATCTTTTATCAAACCTAGAGGGTTCAATATTGAATATATATTATTTACGATGGGCAAGATGGGGTTTTTTTCTAAATGTTTACAAATGTTTTGTTTGCCTTAATCCGTTGGAAATGGTTTATCTTGATGCTAAATAGCCAAAAAAAATTACTTCACCCATAGCGTAAACGTCTTGCCCATCTAACCGCACGTGAAATTACACACATTAAACTATTTTTTATCTCTGGTGTTTGGTGGCGATTTTTTTTTAATTCGTAAAGACACTATAGTCTAGACAATAACGCATATATATTTTTCAAATGTTATCTTGGAATGTGGGTAATGCTCTAACCTTCTTAAATGAACAAATTTGTTTTTTTTTTCTCGTAATATGAAAATTGCTTTTATACATATTTGCGATGCTCGAGTCTTTCCGGGTCGAAAAAGAGGTGTGGGTTTTTCGTTAATTTTTTTTGTATGCGTGATTGCACCCTTTCCGGAAGCACGAGATTCGACTTTATAAGGTCTGAGTTTGGGTTTCATATTACAAATCAAGCATTCAACAGGCCTAGGCTCCCGTTTAGGTATTTGGTTCATGTGTACGCCGGGAATCGATCAAAGGGTCACATTCTGTTAACGGATCTACACAACCTTGGGGCCCAAAAGCAGGTCGACTTTCAATATTTTTTTCTGATGAGAGTATTGGGATTACGAGGTTGGGATTTGACACCGATTGATACATAGACTTGCCATAATTGAGTTTTTTTTAAATTGAAAAATATTATCCTGTCATGCGATATAAAATGTTATAAACTATGCTCCGTTCGAATTTGAAGTCAATCGAACGAATAGATGTTAAGTTACGACTTACACAGTTTTATAAATCATTGTTTCGAGAAAAATGCAAAAGAAAAAGGGTTGAATCGCAGCAGGACGATCGGTAAAACCCTTCACAAAAACCCAAACAAACTCGGTCGAATTTTTTCAATTTTCACAAAAACCTTGTTGCAAATTAGAGTTAAGTTGAGACTACTTATCATATTTCTGAAATTCGAAGCTTAAGTAGACCCCTTAATTTATCACTCGCCAATTTATATTGGACAGATAGACATATAAAATGTTCAAAATTCGTAGATATCGTCTCACGATGAGAATCGATCATCGATTTTGTTGAAATTCATATATGTGATAAAGTATTGAAAACTATAAGACACGTATTTTTTTTTATCGATGGAAAAACGGTTTTCGGGGGGAAACTACCCTTCGAAGAAAGGCGTGTCGAGGGGTGATTTTGCAGTATCACCTACAAGGAGTCAACCGATCTGAATAAAACAAAAATCAAAATTCTTCTAATGTAAAGCGATGGAAAATCCACGATAGAAGTATCGAAAAAAGAAATTAAGGGGCACGCCTTTTTGAAGGGGGTTTCCCGCTTTAAAATCGTTTTCCGTCGATAGAAGAAAAATACGTGTCTAATAGTTTTCGATGCCTTGACACATATATATGAGTTTCAACAAAATCGAAGGTGGACACTTGAGTGATGTTGCTCGTCACTATTGTATTCTGCGTCTACGAGCTTAATACCAGGCTGAACTAAACAGAAAAACAACAGGCACTGTATTTGTATTATATGAGTCTGAATGACACTGTCATTTACGCTTTAAACCGATCTTTTCATATATAATTTTCAATTCTTTTCGTCTCGATCTCGACCTCATTGTTTTTTCGGAGCATTTTAAGGGGGAGATACCTCTAAGCGAGGGAAAAATAGCTGATATTCATATTCTTCTTTTGAAAAAAAAAGTTTTCTTCATGAATTTTGAAACTTACATGGACAAGTTGCGAGGTTGATCACTCGGATTTCGATTCAATTTGGCATGCTTGTAGAATGGGTAAAAATAGGCGACACGTGTTTTTTTATATCTGCGGAACCCGATTTTTAAGGGGTGAAACGCACCCTCGAAAATTGGGGTATTTTTCGCTTTTCGTCGATAACGTTATCGTTCTCATCTCCAATGTATAGTACACAAAAAAATAAACATTGTTGCAATTTGAATTTTTTTCATATCTCGTACCGTTAAAACGTTATCGACGATAAACGAAAAACACCCCAATTTTCGAAGGTGCGTTTCAACCCTTAAAAATCGGATTTCGCAGAAATAAAAAAATACGTGTCGCCTATTTTTACCCATTCTACAAGCATGCCAAATTTCATCGAAATCGGAGAGATCGACCTCGCTCGCAACCTTTCCTTGTTAGGATGTTTTATTACTGCTTTTGCATGTTACATGATATTTTTTTATTATTACTCTTTAAAAGTGGCGAGATTAATTTGAGAAAAAACCAACAAAGATTTTTCTTTCATTAACACTCATATGCAGAATATGAACCAAGAAAAAGTGAAAAATGTTGAAAATCCATGATATCGTGCGCTATGAAACAAAAAGCTTGATTTTTTCGGGAAAAAAAAACGGCTACGTATTTCAATGAAAGAATACTTTTTTTTTTCATTTTCCAAAAACATTTAGTATAATGTTTTATACAATGTTATAAAAATTTGTACCAAATTTGATCAGATTCCGTCGATTAGTCTTTTAGCTATTCGTCACGCCAGTTTTGGAAATGCAGTTTAGGCGACCGTGCCAGGCTTATGATATTTTTAAAGATAAAAAAAGACCACATAACAGCCAAAAGTAGTAATAAAACATACCCTAAGTCTTAGAAATGGTAAAAAAATATTTCCCTTCTACGAAAAATCACTAAATTTTTTGCGACTTGAATTTCTAATCGAAGATTCAGCAGCTTGAAATTACGAAGAAATTGGAATATGGCTATTTTTTCGTCTTCCGAAATTAGAACGATCACAAAATTGGATCCAACCGAACTGAATGATTTCTTCGGAGCAATAAGACTAAATCCACCGGGATCAAATACAATTTTTATTTTGGTGGAGGTACCCAAGTACTGATCTTCCAAATCATACATATCCGGTATCTATCGGCCAATCCGGTGCCACCCAACGAACTCACAAGCTTTCGATCCCATCGTGTGCCCTACGACTCGTGGCTAATTCCGATATAACCGACCCGACCCTACCCCCCCCCCCTCACTCTCTCCCGCTATCTCCACCATAGTGATAATCTCGAGCCTCGCTGGGCCATTTTTCACGATAGGGTGATAAATAGTCCGCGTCTGTATCAAATCAATAGATCGATCCGAGTTCACGAGCAAAAAAAATAAAATAAAAAAGATGAACATCATTGCATACGTACGTTGAGCTCTTCCACATGGTTCCACGCCTAATGCATTGAGATAAATGTATGGTGTTCTCGATACTTGTACTACATTTTATCTAGTATCTTAACTACATTTTATAGTTCCCTGAGGGGACAATAATATTTTATAGCCATAGTTACCGCTAAAAGTATAGTACTGCTTATTTATATTCTAGCAATTGCACATATGTTAACCGCAACCACCAATTTTACAAACATACGTTCATTCTCCAATGCTAGATAATACAGTATGTTTTCATAAAATGGATATTCTCTGACACTATAAAAAATGTACTTCCCGAAGATTTTAATAGCGAACTGAAATATACAGGGTGGACCATTTAACGTGACCACCCCAAATATCTCCGTTGCCTTTAGAGTAACGGAAAAAATGTCAGGAGGTAATTTAATTGATTTCGAGGGACCGATAGAGTGGTAAAAAATTCATTTTTATTCATCACTTATTAAGACGTTGTAGCTGATATTCAGACGAATCCAACGACCTATAATGTGATGACCTTGAAATGAATTTTCACCAAAATATTTTGGGTTTATTTGGGTTTGTTTTCGTCACTCTAAAGGCAACGGAGATATTTAGGGTGGTCACATTAAATGATCCACCCTGTATATACATGGAGTTAGGAAGGTCGATGCAAAGCCTTAAGGGGGTGATAGGTCACCTCGTTAGGAACATATCTAACCTAGGTTACCTTAGTCCAGTCTAAGTATTTCGAGTTCTCATTGTAAGTATGATTTTTGAAAAAATTAACAAAATTAGGTACTAACTCGTTCATAATGTTCAAAGAGACAATAATTGGAAACTAAAAACTTATTTGCGTCTTAGCTTAGTATTTAGCGTATTTAGCGTGTTATTCAAGTGTTGGTACAAGGCATCAATGCCCGTCTACTAAATGCATAGAATATTTCATAAATCCTAAATAAAATAAAATCCGCAACTGAGAGTTCTACCTCGATGCTTTTTTATCATAATTCGCCATTCCCTGACCTCCTGGCAGAGTTGAGCATAATTCTATTTATAAATACGAATACGAATTCATTCACATCGTCATTTTCATGTGAATATACATAAAAATTTATTCATACTTCACTTATTTGTATTCTCATGCATGCATACAAATGCAATCGTATTGACAAATATTCGGAATATACAAATAAATTAACAAAAAATTCACTTAAAAATCTGTGAATGCAAATGTATTCACAAAAAATTGTAAATACGAAAAAAAACACAAAATAAATTGTTATTTTTTTTCGTATTTAAGACAAATTAAAATCAAATTCACAATGATTAGATTAAAATTTACACCAAAAGTGAGTTCTTACGTATTTTGAGAGAAAACATTGCGTGGAGGCAAAGGAATGTTTGCAAAAAAAGTTGTGAGTTTCAAATGTTACATTATAAGTATGAAAAAATTCACAAAATGAGTTGTGAATAACCTCACGTTGAAGAAAATTAAAATCGAATTCACGACAATTATATTAAAATTTACACCACAAGTGAGTCCTTACGTATTTTGAAAGAAAACATTGTGTTGAACTCAACAAGTAAGAACTCACTTTTGGTGTAAATTTTCATCTAATCATTGTGAATTTGATTTTAATTTGTCTTAAATACGAAAAAATTCACAACTTATTTTGTGAATTTTTTCGCATTCACAATTTTTCGTGAATACATTTGCATCCACAGATTTTTATGTGAATTTATTTGTATGTTCAGAATATTTGTGAATACAATTGTATTTGTATGCATGCATGTGAATACAAATAAGTGAAGTATGAATCAATTTATATTTATATTCACATAAACATCACGATTTGAATAAATTCGTATTTGTATTTATAAATAGAATTACGCCCAACTCTGCCTCCTGCAATGATTTATTACCGAGTACTTTTAGCATCTTCAGCACAGATATGGCATGAGAGACAAAAGTAATTCCGGCTGTACGTCCGAATAGCTGTTACCTGCGATTTCGATGAAATTTTGCACAGATCTTTTATTTTATAATATAAGTCACTGATTAAATGGATTTTTAGCGCTTCGCAATAGTTTTGTACTATAAATTAGTTATTTATATCATATTATATGATACGACCTGCTAATGCATAGTAAATGTGTTTCCTACAAAACCGGAAGGTGAACTACAAGAAGTGTTGAACTGATATCCTATTTGTCCAACACAACAAACATACTATGCAACAGTTTGTGAGACATGCATAGTTCTTAAAACTATTAAGCTGCGGTTGCTCGAACTGCAAATGATTTACGTCGTCGCTATAAGTAAACTTAACTATAATTGTTTTTCGAATAGTCACTTTTCATAAGGTCTTCCAACAATTTATACTCGAAAAACGTTAACGTTAACCATACGAATTGTACAAACATAAAAAAAATAGTAGAAGTTTGACTGAATAAAACCTAACGTACAGTATACAACATTCGTATTTGTACGTCGGTTTTGTTATAGCACTGGAATAACCATATATATCTATTGTCGAGCCTCTTACAATAGTGAATAATCATTTCGGGGATAAAAGACAAACGCCACCCAAATCGCATTTTTAAGTATACTTTGCGCTTATAGTCGTGTCAACCATATTATGATTGCGGTGTCAATGAACTATAACGAATTTTAGGTAATTAGAAAAGTCACTTATCTAGCAACTTTTAAGTGTCTTTTCAGAAAAATAAGCCCATTTTTTGTATTTTTTCATTTCTTGGGTTATAAATGATGATATTCAATCAGGGGCAGCTGAAATTCACCTCCCCCCCTCCTTCTTAAAAAGTTATGAGGTTTTTAACTTCGCGGAAACACGTGATAGAATCGGGCGTATTTAAACATTTCGACGCCTATATTGGGTTTGTTTGGATTAAGGGGCTATACCAGTGTGAACGATGAAAGTTTGGGTGATTTTCGCGAATTTTTTTGAAGAAAAGTACTCAATTAAATGTTTCGGATAATTAAAAATATATTTGGCTATATTTGACCTATATTACATAATTTTTTCATATAAAAATATTGAGATCCAAGCGACTTATGCGCTGCCTTCGGAGGCGCCAAAAAAAGTTCCTCCACTGCTGACATGATTCCGGCCGATTGAGTAGCTGAAACCGAAAAAGGAAAAAATGTCGTTAAACTCGAAGGTATTTCCTGTACAATGACGTAGGATTTTCGAAAAATATCAAAATCTAACAAAATGGCGTAATTATGAAAAAAAAACGTCTGTTTTCTTGCCTATAAAATGGTCGTTTTTTTCAATGCCAAATCGTCAATTTTCGTCCAATCAAAAATATCCTACGTCATTGTAGAGTCAATATATTCAAGAGTACTCAGTTCAAATTTCAAGTCAATCGGACAATTGCTCTTTGAGTTACAATGTCAGCAAATTTGCAAAATTTCATTTCGAGAAAAACGCGTTTAAAGCTTTAACTATCGATTTTTGCAAGATAAAATGATATTGATATAAATGATGATGATATTCATGAAAGTATAAACTGTCGAAAAAGGCAACAAAAAAAAATCGATTTTTTTTAAGTGTCACACTGGTATAGCCCCTTAAAGTATGGGTAGAAGTTATGGGGTTATGAAGTTCACGGAAATACGTGATCAAATAGGGAATTTTTTAACATTTCGACGCCTATATTGCGTTTGTTTGGGTTAAAGTATGGGTAAAAGTTATGGGATTTAGAAGTTCGCGGAAACACGTGATCAAATAGGGCATTTTTTAACATTTTGACGCCTATATTGGGTTTGTTTAGGTTAAAGTATGAGTAAAAGTTATGGGGTTTTAAAGTTCGCGAAAACACGTGATCAAATAGGGCATTTTTTAACATTTCGACGCCCACATTGGGTTTGTTTGGGTTGAAGTATGGATAAAAGTTATGGGGTTTTGAAGTTCGCGAAAACACGTGAACGAATAAGGCATTTTTAAACATTTCGACGCCTATATTGGGTTTGTTTGGAAACAACAATTTTTCAGAAAAGTCACTTATCCAAAGAATCGCCGAATTTTACCATCCCGTCTTTTACCAAGAGCGTTTATTGCAAATACCATGGACTTTTCTCTCACTGTGATAACGATCGATTTTTGGTATATCGTAACGGGTACATGCGATTGATTTGCTCCCGAGCTCAACAAGTGGGCCAATGTTTTTGGGATGGCGAACGAAACACACGTCGAGAGGGAATCGCGTTTGTCCGAGAGAGGAGCGAAGCACGAGCAAAAGGGACGAAAAGAGAGAGAGAGAAAGAAGGATATCAAACCAAGGCGGTCACGAACCTGGAGGTTCCCGGGGCCTCGTTGATACTTTCGTCTTTCTCTCTCTCTCTCCCTCTCCACCCCGCGCTCAGCTCCCTCTATACACACACTGCACCCTGCACACATGACCCATACCGGCCAGTGCGTCGTAACTCTCGTCGGGTTGTTGCCAGAGCCCCCGAACCCCGAGCGCTACTCCCTCGCGTGCGTCGAAAAAGAAAAAAAAAACCGAAAAAGCGGGTCCTTCCAGCTTAGGGGTTGCTTTCCCGCTCGTTATATCAACGGCGAGGCGACGCACGTCGAAGGGGAAGCGACCGTGAGCCAGGCCGAGAGGGACCGAGGGCGAGAAGTCCGTGGAAGGGGAACTTTCGAGGGGCGCTCTTTCGTCGAAGGAGAAGCAGGCGCGCGAGCGAGAGAGAGAGAGAGAGAGCAATCGAGCCGGAGGTTGGGGGTAGTCGAGTCGCTTCCCCTCGCTGAGCGTCAGTCGCGTCGCGAATCTCTCGCTGGTAGGATCGCATCATTGCTCGCAATATCCTTTCGTTTCTTTTCTTTTTACTTTTCATTTCCAACACGCGCACATTTCCAGCGCTCGTACACGCTTCGCAGCCTCTACGTTTATTCTTCGTCGGTTTCGTCGGCTCGTTCGACCGAAAAATACGATCGCGAAGTGCTTACTCGTTTTTTTTTCCCTCGCGTCCTACGCGATTCTTTTCTCGAAGCGGCTTTACGAGTGCGCGAGATTATTGGAAAATCGCTTTTCGTGTCGTGTTTGCACACGTATATATATATATATATCTTATATATATATATATATACATATAGACGTACTATGCGTTCCGTGACGTTTCAACGCCGGATCAACAATGTCGGTGAATTGCAGTGGCCGTAATCGTCGTGCGTGCGCGTTCTTCGCGTGTGCCACGAGCACCAGTAGGTGACACATGAACTCGCGTTGCCCGGCTCTTTTTGACGTTCAGCCTCGTCGAACGCACGTACGCGGCGCGAAAATCGTTTTTTCCGCGAGAACGAAACTACGAGACACAAAGAAATTCTCCCTGTACGGTCAACGTATCTGCTAAGAGTCTCGGAGAATGATCATCGCTCTATCGCCTCCGTGAAGCATCAACACGCGTTTTCTTCTTTTGCTCTCTTGCTTCTCGCGCAACCCGGCGGGAGAGATCGCTGCTCGCGAAAAGAAAAAAAAACAACACGCACTGCGAAGACACGTTGCGAAGGGGTGGGGAAGAGATGGAGTCGCGCGTTTCGTGACAGGCGGCGGCGAGCTGAATCTCCGTTCGAATTTCTTCGACTGTTTTATCGACCGAGAGAGAGAGAGAGAGAGTGCTCGAACTTGCGTATCTAGAATCATTTTTTCCAACCAGCATTGTTACCAACGAGTCACCTCGTGCACCTAACCAAAAAGTGTCTGTGATAGTAACAAATAATTCAGTGGGGTAATAACGCGAAAAAGAGTGACCGATTTTTAATCCAGGGAGAGAAGAGTTGAAATCGACGAAGTTTTTGACGCGTGCGGCAAATCTGCCCCCCCCCCCCCCTGTGGACTATCCCTCCCCCTTTGGATAATGCAGTCGAACACGATACTCCGGGATGTCGGTAACACGGAAAAGTTGATGATTAACAACAACAATTTGAACAATAATGGATCACCGGGAGCAGAAATAATGTTCCAGATGGAAGACGAGGGTCTGACGCAGCTCGGTAGCGTCTTCCAATCGGCTTACCAGTCCATTGTCGGTGGTGCTTCTCAGGTAAATCGACATCGGATTCTACGCTCTCAACCTTCATCCTTTTATCGGGCGTTTTTTTCTCGCTCATTTTTCGCGCTTTTCGTCCTGCGGATATCGATCGAAAGTGACGGGTGACCGCGTCGGGATACAATGGCGCTGTCACGTGGAAGTGCGAGGCATTTACGCGGACCGGAGAGATTTTTAGTGAGGAGATAGACAGGAGGTTGCGGATGAAGCTTGCGATCCCTCCCACCCTGTCATTGTTTCGTAAAATGGAATTTATATCTAATTTAAATGCGGCTTAGCCCGAAATAATGCGATTATGCGTTAGCTTATTCCGTTTGTTAATCGCCTTTGCACACTATTGTTATCCGTATGGCGCGGGAGAGAGCTTGCGAGAGATAGAGATGCGGAGTTTGCGGAAGAGAGCGGGAGAGAGCGGGAGAGAGAGAGAGAGAGAGAGTCGAGAATAAAGTGGGGTGTAGTGCGCAGAACGGGGGATGAGAGAAAAGCAACGGTAGAACGAGAGAGGAGAGAGCATGCGATGGAAACGCTGCGTACCACCACCACCACCACCACGCGTTCGCACGAGGCACAACGCGCACTGTACATTATTTTGGTACAGAGCCGAGCCACGGAAACTCTGTCTCTTGCTCTTCATATTCTTCTCTCTCTCTCTCTCTATCTCTATTTCTCTCTCTCTCTCTCTCTCTCCTCTCTCTCTCTCTCTCTCTCTCTCTCTCTCTCTCTCTCTCTCTCTCTCTCTCTCTCTCTCTCTTTCTCTCTCTGGCTTATGGACTGCACCCCAGCGGTGCTCATCCGCAGACAAAACCAGTAACCAGTAATTCTACGTGTGCTTTTCGGACTAGCGAGCATTTGCAAGGATCCTCTACACGAGGGTCCAACTGGAAAAATTCTATTGACCGATACGAGCCATGTCGAAGATCACGAAAGAAAAATGTGATGGTGTTGAAGTTTGCATCGTTGGAACGCAACGAAAGTTTCGTTTTACATTTTATTTTCCATATTTTTATTGTTACAGGCGATCTTTTTTGATAGATTCATAATATAGATCGCTAAATAAATATCTTAAAACATAATCGAAGGACTTTTTTCGGTGAAATGTGCCAAATGAAATTAAATTCGTTGCAATCCAACGATGCAAACTTCAGCATCGTAAAATGTGAAAAAAGCGACCAAGCGCGCTTCATATCGAGTGGGGGGTTGTTCTCAAATTTCTTAGGCGCGCACATGGATATTAAGGGGTTAGACTACTGGACTACCGGAAAATCAGGCTTTTTGAAGAAAAAAAAAAAAAAAATTTGAAGGTATAAGTGGGATTAAAAAATCGTTTGGACACTTATTATGGGGTTGAAGTTTGCATAGTGGAATGCAACGAAAATTCTTTTTAAAGTCTGATTTTTGTTATCCAAAGTCGTGTTCTGCAGATTTGTTGTGGATCGCTGAATAAGAATCCTAAAGAGTGTTTGCGTGATTTTCGTATCTTGAGTGTGTCAGAGGAAATTCGCGAAATTAAAAAAAAATTGTTTTCGTTGCGTTTCAACGATGCAAACTTCAAAGTCATCACTTATTTGTACGTGGATTAACAAAGTTGTGTATCGAATTTTATTTAAAAAAAAACGAATTAATAATTGAGGGAGTTTTAAACAATCTCGTGAAGGTCTCAACGGTGTACTTGATTTCGGCGACCCGGTTTATCTGAAACGAAAATAAAAACGAGTTTTTTTTATTCAAGTGGGTAATATTGGCTAAGATTTGAACGAGCTTTTTTGTTTTTGTGTTTCGATCGTAAGAAAATTGATTTTTTTTTTTTCGATTTTTCGATGAATGATGACGTTGTTAATAAAGAATGAAAAAGAAAAACGTTCTTAGGTATGACGGCACGTATTAAGCGCAAATGGGATATTAAGGGGTTATGCTACTGGATGATTCGAAAATCAGGCTTGTTTGAAGAGATTAATTTTGAAGAAATAAGTGGGATGATTAAAAAGTCGCGTGCATATTTATATGTACGTACATTAACGGCGGGGTAAAGTTAATTCGGCGAAAAAAAGGCATGTTTTTAAGATTTTTTTTGGCGTAACGAATAGTGTTCGTTTATTGAAAAATTTACATATAATAAAGTAACATTTGAACAAGATTCTCCTAAATTTGCATTGCAAAATATTCAAAATTGAGCGAGTGAAAATTAAACTCCGGAGGCGCCTCGAAAAAAAGTTGGTTTTCGGTGTGCACCATAACTCGCAACAGAATCATTTGAAACAAAAAAATCAAAATGCATTTGTTAAAGGAGATGTTTCTCGAGGTAATGACGGGAGGATTTTTTTTTTTCGATTTTTCGATTTTTCGTAGCTCTCGGGAGCCAAAAACCCGATTTTCGCTAAAAAAAATCGGCTAATTTGTTGTTGAAAAATTAGTAATTATTTAAAAAAACAAAAAAGCTCTCGACAATACCTGGTGAATTATGTGAAGAAGTACTGTGCAAAATTTCAAAGCGATTGGTCCAGTAGATTTTGAGTTATCGTGCACACGGACTTCAAATATGACAAGTCTCAGAAAAACGGTTTGAAAAACGCAGAAGAGAAGAGAACGGCATGGAGCAATAGACGCTCAAATACTCATAACTTCGTCAATTTTACTCCGATCGACTTGAAATTTTAACACAATATTCTTGATATATTGTACATTCGTTTAAAAAATAAAAAAATTTAAATACTTTACCCCGCCCTTAACAAGATTGTGTACCATATGTCACGAAAAAAAGCATCAATAATTAAGGGAGTTATGAACAATGCCGTGAAGGATCTTTGAACGTGAGGGACTCAACGGTGTACTTGATTTTGGCCACCCCGTTCATCTGAAACAATAAAAACGAGGTTTTTATTAAAGTAGATAATACTGGCTAAGACTTGACCGAGCTTTTTGTCGCGATCATGCTTCGATCATCAAAATTTAAAAAAAATCGATTTTTTTCTTCGATTTTTCAAGAAAAAATGACATTATTATGAATAAAGGATGAAAAAAAAGTTGATAAGCAGAACGTCGGTCAAGACTAAACTACTATTACACAGAATATGTGTACCAAATTTCAAGTCAATCTGTTCATTAGATGTGGAGAAATCGTGTACACCGTTTTGGAAAATATAGTTTCGGGAAAAAAAACGCGTTTGAAGTTTTATTAGTAATTCTATCGTTGTAATTATAAGTTTACCTTCGATCTGCGATTACTGCACCGTATGTTGGACTTTTCGACTCGAGTTTCCTCGAGCGACGACGTTTTGCGACGAGTGCTTTTCGTTTATGGTGTTGAAGTTTGCATCGTTGGGATGCAACGAAAATTCTTTTTATTTTTTTTTTTGCATATTTGTCCTGCAAACGTCTGATGACGATCCTAAAAACGGTTGGGTGATTTATGTGTTGATTTTGATGTGGTCTAAATTTGCCAAAAAACGTTTGTGTTTCTAACCTTTCCAAAAAGTTGCGTTCCAACGATGCAAACATCAATATCATTTTCATTTTTACAGTAGCCTAACCTCTCAAATGAAACGTCAATTGCTTCGAAAAAAATTGCAAATTGGTTTTTCTTGAATATACGAATTATATTTTACGACGCGGATAATCATTATTATGCGATGTCGAGAATGTTTTGGTGTCACAGACGAGGTGGATTCATCCTTGTCAAAATGATAAGCGTTATTTATTTTTGTTATCGAAAACTAATTGTTTCAGGGTAACGGTGATAACTTTAGTCGAAAGTACTCGTCGATTGACATTTGCGTGAATTATTTATGATTTTCGAAGCAAAGGGTTGCGGGAATAAATGGGAAAAGCACTTTGCTGAGACTGACGGACGGACGGACGTGAGAGAATTATAAAAAGACAAAACTAATGACAGCAGGAAGACACTTCGCGCGTGGAATCCCTCGGGAGATTCCATTTTTTTTTCGACCGTATATTTCTAGCTCTACGAGTAAATTTGAGGGTTTTCAATGAAAATGATTATCGTTCACACATCCTGCAATGAGATTCAACAAAAAGAGCGTTACACCCTTTTTTGATAGGTGTCTCAATTTGATGCTTCGGTGGTAATAAACTACTACAATTTTTATTTCTATTTTATGAAATCGACAAGCGCCATAAAAATGCATTTAAATTTTACCCGCCATGCTGCTTCGGTTCGTGACGTCACTTGCATAGTAAACATCGACGCTGCGCCAATTGTGAATACGTAATTTTTTTTGTTGTTGTTAAAAGTGAGTTACAATCACTGTCATTGGTGTCTTGTTCCTGAATGTAAGAATACTAGTGTAAAAACACCGGGAAAGTTGTGGATTAAAATGCCAATTGATATAAATATGAGGAAGACTTGGTTAAAACTTGCGAGAAGAGATCCAAAGTCATAGTCCGAAAAACAAATTCATTCGTTCTTTTTTGAAGTACGGATAACTATTGGAAAATTTGCAATTAACTATGACACGAGAATATATAGTTGCTGACGCTTTCTTTCACAGGTTAGAGAGTAATACGTCTACCACTTTCTTTGTTTACTGTGTCAATGACGTCACGTCGGAATCCATTATGGCGGCTACCGTTTCGCGTGTTCGTTAAACAGATGGAAAAAGTATTTTTAAAGAAATGAATTATAAAATTGATTTCGTATTTTTATGCATTAAAACCAACATTATTCGATTGCTTATTGCGAAATTATCTTATTTATACATTCTTAGTATTTTTCTTACATGGAGTAAAATAACCCATTACACTTTTGAAAATTTATTGGAGACAAGTAGTGGACCTTTATAAACTGGCAGAGCAAAGTGCCCAAAATGAATTCAATTTGTACCAAAATTTAGTGCTCTGTATGTGCTAATTTTGTGCTGCAATAAAAGTGCTTGTGCCTTTATTGTTTAGCGAGTAATTAGAAATCAATATTGGTCTGCTGACTGAATATCCAGCTAGCAGAGCACCTAATATTTTTTGCCGTATCCACGAAGAAAACTACGTAACATTTAAGTGGTAATACGTAAGTGGTGGACGATTTTAGAGAGAAAAAAAATTATTCGAGCAGTGACGATGGGGAGAATGTGGATGATATTGAAGTTTGCATCGTTGGGACGCAACGAAAATAACTTTTTTTTTAAATTGCCAATTTTCTTTGGCAGAACGAAACAGCGCTAAACCTTTTTTATTTTTAATTCTCATTGGAGACCCACAAGCTAAATCTATCAAGAATTGTTTTAAATAACAATTAACATGGAGAACAGAGGAAATAAGAGGAAATTTTGTTGCATTCCAACGATGCAAACTTCATCAACATGTTTGTCGAGGCCTGGGGTCTGCAGAGACCCCACACGCTTCACGAAACTTTGGGGTCGAACGTTCTTGCTGTTTCAGGATGAAGATAAGCGATGTTATTTATTTTCCATTTTTCATCCCGAGCTTCTTTTCTTTCATTCCAGAGAGCGCTGCTCTCTTGAGGCACGTTACTCTCTCTCTCTCTCTCTCTCGCATCCAAGTTTCTTGGCACCGTGCCCGTTGGCAGGTAGCCCGCTGCCTTCGCCGTTTTCCAAAATTCGTTTCTATACCCACGGTGCACTCGCTGCCGTGCATCGGCGCGTTTCAAATTTATTTCGTGGATGTAACAATTTATTTTTTGTTTGTTTTTTCTTGTCTTCGTTCTTTTCGTTTTCCGAAGAAAGTACTTTTCCAGGTAAGGACGCTCGGCAAGGCGGATCGATTGCTGATTGCGTGACTTTGTGGCGGTTGAATTTAAATTAGGAAACATGATGGAGTATTAAGATTTTTTGCGGTAGCGAGGCGCGAAATTCAGAGGAATATAAATCGCGTGTTCGGAAAATAATATAACGAATATAATAAAAAATTAATTATGACAAGAAAATTGCGAAAAAAATTAATGGCCCTGCATAAGCAGGTTGATTTGCAATATTTTTTTTCTGATGAAAGTGTTGGGATGACCAGGTCGGTATTTTACACACAATTAATGCATAGTCCTACTAAGTGTCATTTTTTTTAATCGTAAAATTTTCATAAACAATTAAGCTATTATTATTGAAAGAAAGTGCCGTGGTTGCTGCTTGGCCAATTGGTGCAGGTAATTTTGGCAACTAGGGCCGTCTGAGATAAGAAAAAAATTACTTTCAGTACAATAATAAAACTTTCGTGTGACCGAATATTTTTTTCGAAATTTTGAGAGATACGAAAAATCGAACTTTTTTCCCTACAGCTTGGCAAATGTAGGGAAAAAAGTTCGATTTTTGACCATAATAAAAACAAATTCAATCATTTTTCATCAACAAACGGATAAACATGTAAAAAAAAACATTCGGTTGTACGATAGAAAATGTTATTAACTATGCTCTGTCCAAATATGACATCAATCGATGCTGTTGCAGTTCACATCATTGGAATACAACGGATTTTTTGCGTTCATTTCCTTTTTTGCCTTTTCCATGTTATCGAAAATATTATTCGACAGTTAGGTTGTAGGTCTCTAACGAGGATGTTAAAAAAAGTTTACGGAAGTTTTGATCTGGCGAAAAAAAAAAAATTGCAATGGGAAGAAAAAAATGTTCGTTGCATTCCAACGATGCTAACTTCAACATTATGATCAATCGGACAAATGCATTTTAAGATACGACTTTCACCGCTTCAAAAAACAGTTTCGAGAAAAAAGAAAACAAAAAAGGGCAAATAGCAGCGGGCGATCGGACCCGTCACCAAAATCGTCATGCTCGGTCAATTTTTGGCATTGTGACAAAATCTTCGTATGCGAATAAAAGTAAAAATCGTAGACTATAGAACCATCCAAGAAAAAAATCGTATTTTTGAAATTTCAAGCTTATACAAACTTTTTACGAAATATTAGTCGAAGTAGAATAAATAAAAATACAAGAATAATACGAAAAAGGTAAAAGTGAGGTATGTTCGATTATCCCCTATATGGTGTACCCCAGTGATATAGAAAGTCAAAGTGAGGGACGGAGAGTGCGAGCGAGAATTAAAAAAAATAAAACCGAAGAAAAAACAAATGCATGCCGAATTAGATAGTTTCGCAAGGACGACCGGAAATTATGCCGTTCCCTCTTATCTTTTTTATCGCGCCACGTCTGGGGAAAGTGACCGGTAGGTGCATTGTGCTTTACCCTCCGCTCCGTCTTTTTCTCTTCTTTTCGAAACCAGTTCTCGACGCGTATACCCGGGGGAAGGGCATAGCCACTTCCGGTTCGCGTTCTACGAGGACCGTATCCGGTTCTCGAGCGTTGGTGCTCTGGTGAAATTTTGCCCTCGCACTCCCAGACGCCGCAGCGACCAGTTGACCTCGAGGGCTCCTCTCGCAAGATCTCGAAAGCTTCTCTCCAGGCCAAAATGTATCTGTAGGGTGTCTCAAAATGACCTGACATTTTAATTCATTGATGAAACGTATTATTTATTTGAAAAGTACGAATATTTTCATTTTAATATTAGTTACAAACATGGAGGTTATGTGTGGAACACAATATCTGATAAATGGCCTCCTCGTTCCTGTTTGCAAACGTTCAGTAAGGGTCTAGTTTTGTTCATGTACATTAGAGAGGTTAAGGCGTTACCCCCACTTGTAGCGCAAAAAAGGCCTTTTTCATGAATCTTTTTAAAGAAAACTACAAAACTTTTTCAATCGATCAAATATACCATCTTAAAGAACACATCTTGAAGAACTTTCAGTAATTTTTTCATTGAAAAATATTACATTGTTTAGTGGCAAATGGCCGTCAATGAAATAATGTTTTTATATACACGGTTTGCGGTGGCCAACATTGCGTGCGAAGTGGATCATCTGAAAAATAAATGCGGATGGATTTAGTCAAATATAAGTATAAACTAGTCTTTAATCGAAGGATTTTAAAAAATATTCATTTTTCATAAAATGGCGGACAGTCAAAGTTAATGGTTCGATTTTAACGAAAAAAAGGCCGTTTTTTTGGCTATAAAACGGCCATTTTTTTCGAACAAAAAAAATCGATCGATTAAAGACTACATTTTTATGTATTAAATAAGCCTGCAAAATTTCAAGAAGATCGTTTCATTAGTGTTCGAGTAATCTTGGTCACCGACTTCCGAAATGCCATTTTGAGAAAAACGCGTTTAAAGTTTCAATTTCCGGTCGTTTACACAACGGATTTTTCGTCTTCTCTTTCAACGCTCATATCTCAGTGAATTTTGTTCGGATCGACTTGAAATTTTTAGGATATATTCTCAGATACTTATACTTAAAAAAAATGCAATAAAAAAAATCGATTTTTTCAAAATCGCAAGTGGGGGTAACCCCTTAAAAAAATCGATTTTTTTTCTCAACGGAAAATTGAAGTATGTTAAGAAAAAAAAACTTTTGCAAAACTTGAGGGCTCTAAACAATTTTCTAGTTAGTGCCCAAACGCCTTTTTCATTTTTTTTTTCATTATCGGAGTATTACTTTTTTTTTTATCTCGATGCAGAATATGTTAGTGATCCAATGTAAGTCTTCATTTAATTTTTTCTGTAACAATAGACAATTTTTATTTCAATATTTTTTTTACCATAAACAATTTGTATTTGCAGATCAAGAATTAATGTAATTCGGTTGTGAAAATTATATCAACAACTTGATGAACAAGAACACGGTGTTTACATCACTGAACGTCTAACAAGTATGCGTGTTTTTTTGGAGTAATATGTTGTTTTGGAGTAATAAAACAAAGTCATGGGGATTCGAGAGTTACCAACCGCGGCGCTGTTGACGCTAGTGCACCTTTGTTTCTCTGACTGTCCGTGACTTGTTTTCGCGATTCATTTGACTGTTTCCAGTAGTTGCTGGATTGGGGTACGTCACAGTACATGTAAAAATAAATATGTAAAAAAGTTCATTCGAATGATTCGAGCTCCCGTGCAGATTTTTGGACTTGAATCCTTCACTTTGGGACTTTAATCAGGATTATAAAACGTGCTTGATTACTTTTAGAAACATGCAAATTGTGAACGACATAGCTGAGCGAGCCGTTTCATTGATAAAAGATTTCAGCGGTTTGATTACGAAAAACGAAGACCACAAACAATATCTGTTGCAAGTTGTGTGCGAGCACAGAAAAACCCATCGTTTTTGCGAGAAGGGAAATTATTATTCGGCTCGATCTTCGGAGTAATTACGTAAGTTTTTCAACAATCGCATACCGTGATCCAGAATACACATTTTTCAAACATCGTTTGGAATTATTATTTTTATTAAAACTACTGGAAATGAGAACGACCTGTTTATGTTAACTTAGAAAATGATACAGAGCATAACAAATTTTGAGAAAATTATATTATTTAAAAAAATATTTTTCAAAACCTAAAAAAATTTGTAGACTTTAAATTTTGTATGAATTACTTAGTGACATGTTTCGTTGAGTACCGCGAAAAAAAAGAATAATTTTTTTTAACCACCTCAATGTACTGCGCTATTTAAAAAACCCTAGACTACCACAAACAGCCATAACTGATGATAGTGCTCGACAACAAAAACTTTAAACCGCCATAACATTCTTGATTTTCGAGCTACAGATTTTTGTCTTCCATAGGATTCCTCTCAAAATCAACATTTTTTTTTCTCGAAAAAAAAAAACAGAAACCATGCCTTGCCATTAAACAAAATTTTAAGTTGCAGCGGTATTTCGTAGACGTGTTGACAAAAAAATATTTCGTATTACCATCGGATGTCCGTCTCAAAACCATTGAACTTTTGTATGGAACACTTTTTTGTACGTCATCTTTTGGATTTATTTAAATGCTTTTTTTTAATGGGACATCCTGTGTACATATTTTATATATATATATATATATATATATATATATATATATATATATATATAAATTTCCCTGTACGAGAATTGAATGTGTATAAACGGATGTTCTATTCAAAACGGATTCGTCCGGGTTGGGGTGTCGGCTTTTGCCGGCAAGGGCGTAAAAACCCCTAACCTATAGCCTTACGTATGCACAAGGATCCCAGACGCTACATACAGATGACGTTATGCATGCTTGGAATGCAACGAAAATGATTTTTGCTTTTTCCCCATATTTCTTTCGTCAGATTCCAGCTACGAAAATCACGCAAACATTTTTGAGGATTCTCATTAAGCGATCTACAACAAATCTGCAAAATATGATTTTCGATAATAACGAAAATGAAATGATCAAACGAATTTTCGTTGCATTCCAACGATGCAAACTCCAACCCCATACATACAGTGGCTTCCAATTGAATACAATTCGTTTGAATTGGATGTTGGTGAAGATTGCAACGTTGGTATGCAACACGAGAATTCTTATTTATTTTTTAATTTAATTTTCAATCTAAAATATTTTCTTACATATTTGGGATAAAGATCTCTATGGTGTTGAAGTTTGCATTGTTGAAATGCAATGAAAGTTAATTTTTCTTCTATTGTCCACGTTTTTTTCGCTGATTCAGGGCACGAAAATTCCTCAAACGGTTTGTTTTTATCCTCGTAAGAGATTCACAATCGAATCTGTAAAAAAAAAACAATCACAGATTGTCAAAAAAATAAAAAAATATTTTTAAAAACTTTCATTCCATTCCAACGATGCGAAAATTCAACACGATAGATCCCTAATAAGGATCATGAAAAACGTTCGAGTGATTTTTAAAGGCTAGATGTGCCAGAATCATTGGGCAACGAAACTTTCGTTGCGTTCCAACGATGCTAACGTCAACATCATGCATATAGGGAATATGATTTTGAAAGTATCCTTCGAGGACCTTCCTCACAGTAGCCTATTTTGTACTCAATGTTTGCCACTCAATGTTATTTTCTACTCAATCTTCGAATCTTGAAAATCACGTTTAGATAAACTTGATCGTATTTGTGTAAAGGTCGAATTGTATCCTGTAGATATCGTATCGAAATGTCACCGGTGGGCAGTAAGGCAAAAAAAGGAGTGTTGTACTCGTAACTGGTTGATCGGTGAGAACCTCTGTTATAGTGCGGGGGTTAGGTTGGAGAGTCCTGTCAATGAATAGAATTGATATAAATGGGACGGCGACGTAGCAGTCTCTCTCTCTCTCTCTCTCTCTCTCTCTCTGTCTCTCTCTCTCCCTCCCCTTGCTCTCTTAAAAAAAAACTATTTTTATTTACTACCGTCTCTCACCCATCCTTCCCGTATCAATCGCTCCTATCGTTATTATCGTATCGTAAAAGCGTGTGCGCTTTATCCGGCCACTCTTAAATTCTGAGTCAAGCCAACCCTACCCTTCCCACGAAAGGAGGAGATGAAAAGAGCAATTTCATCGTGGGCCAGGTAGTCTTAGAGGTAACCCAAACAAAACTGAAATTGGAGATAATTCATCAATAGAA
>OZ023315.1:24125766-24148266 GCA_964007375.1 Ophion obscuratus
GTTTGGGTTTTTTTCATTGATGAAGAATGGAGTTATTGTTATTTAAGGGGGTTGGGGCGTGATGTTAAGAAATATATACATATGTTATCGTGTAGACTGTACGGAGTCTTTACGAATTTTTTGAAATTTTTTCATCACGGAACACCGGAAAACTAAAAATAGTTTAACGTGTGTAATCTTACGCGCGGTCAGATGGGCAAGACGTTTACGCTACGGGTGATTCAATTTGTTTGCCTACTTAGCACCAAGATAAACCATTTCTAACAATCGATCAACGCAAAGTCAATCTTTGCAAACATTTAGAAAAAAAAAACCCCATCTTACCCACATCGGAAACCTTATATTCGATATGGAACCATCAAGGTTTGATGAAAGATTACGAATCTTGCCTGGGGAATGATGAGCATTGCTGCCCACTCCATCCGAGATGGTGCCGTACGTCAGCAACACTTGATATTAATAAATGGTAATAATAAATAATCAGGTGACATATATATATATAAATAGGCATAATTATAAAGCACGTGAAATTTCATTCTCAGTTCAATAAAACATTGACTTGAAGCAGTTTTTTTTTCGTAATAATCGTCGATAATGTTATACTTTTTCAAGTTGGTAATAACACAAAAGTTCGTCTTTATCACGTAATAAAAATATAAAAGTGCATAATTTTGTCCTTTAATTGAATATTTTATGAATTGAATTGAATATTTTATGAAAAATGAGCATCCAGAAAATGGATCTGCACCTCGTATGCATTTTTATGAGGTTTATGGGGCCAAAAATCATAAACTGTCATTTCACTCGACTGGACCGCTCCAACGTCCTTAAGGCGGGAGCCTAATTTAGAAGGTCCAAAAAAAAGCGTTTTTTCGGGAACTTTTTTAAACATTGAGGTAGCTCTTCATGTATATTTGAAATGTATGAAAAAAAGTTCAACATGAAACAATAAATGACTGCAGATTTATCAGCCTGTTCCATGTGCGTCTTGCCACTGCAGTTCCCAATCGGCGGAAAGATGCAGGTCGTAATTCTTGACTGAAAGAAAAAAAAACCAATAACATTTTCAATTGTCATATATTTTTCTTCTGGGAAGAGCAGAAAAAATCGTGAAATTATAACTTTTCTCAGGTTTGAAAAAAAATATGTTAAAAAAACACTTAAACGTGCTATAAGAACGATTTAAAAAGACTTTTCCAACGACTTTTAAATTCACTTAGAAGAGATTTTCATACCGAAGAAAACAAACTTTGGTTTGATTCAATAGGTCGGTTAGTTTTTTTTTGCTATCACGCCCGCCAATTTGGAAAAATCATGAAAATGAAAACTGGAGAAAGCGCGCTTTAAAGTTTTCAATAGGAGGAAATATCAAATATCAATCGCTTCGCCGCGATTGATCTTCGAAAATATTTACAATTAGCCTTTGCAACTTTGTAAAAAGTTTCTTGGATAGTTTATCTATCGATTTAAGCAATAAAAAAAAACGATTTTTCGGACCATCTAATTCCGGCTCCTTCTAAACAAAAATCCTTGAAACTGAGTATAAACGTGTGATAATAATTTCCCCCAATTACAATTGTGCCAAAATGAATACGGTTAATAAAACCGAATTGATCAAATTTATTAAACATTTACTAAGTTAAGGGCCCCAGGCTTTTTTGATAGTTACATAAGGTAACTTGGTAAAAGAAAAGTATTTTCTACTTTTTAGTACATTAAATAAAAGCTCGTTAAAAAAAAGACCAAGCTCTCTCCCTCCCCCTCTCTCCTCTCCAGTCCAGATACATTTTTCAAAGGGCACCGATTCGCCCAGTCAAATTTTTTTCTTTCTTTCAATGTACGTCCGGAATTTTGTTGGGCGCGCGGGTCATTCGAACTTGGCCCTTTTCGCTGAAATAACATAGCGATTGCGCATGTATAATTTTGCATAGAGTGTAGTGGCCGAGCGTGTTTCACCTGATCTTAAGGGGCATTGAAAGCGCGAACTCCTGCGTATATAGTTGAACGTGTGTCTGACACAAAACCGGAGAGGCAACTAGGTTGGTGGCATCGCGAGGAGCGGCGGGAAGGGGGACGGAGGACATACGTTAGGATGATGTATGTTCGAGCCTAATGACGCCCGGGTGGGCGTCACCGGCCGGCTTCTATGTATGTACGTACGTGCATATCCCTTTCCATCACCCCCCCCCCCTCCCCTCCCCCTTTGTCTGTATGTGTCTGTAATTTGCTTCATCCCATATTGTTATTATCATCGATCGTTGTTAACAGGATTATACTCGTGTGCGTGCGTAATCTCTGTGCGTGCAAGAGAGAGAGAGAGAGAGAGAGAGCGAGAGAGAGAGGGACGTCGATAGTCGGTGCAACACCGATTCTCATTGACAATAACTAATCGTTTCGAATATCCTCTCTTAGTCGGTCGCAGGTGAGCAATAAACAAGTGACTCGGACTGCGACAAACGAATGGATGCGATTAACGCGTAATAATAAACACGAAAACAACAAGGATTTCGTTTCAGTCGAGATAGCGTTGAAGTTTGCATCGTTGGAGTGCAACGAAATTTTTGGTTTTGTTTTTTTTTCTTCATCATCCAAAGTCTCATCTTGCAAATTTGTGCTACAAATGTCTGATGACGATCCTAAAGTACGGTTGGGTGATTTTTGTGGTTGGAATTTGCCAAAAAACGTTTGCGTTTCTGAGCTTTCGTTGCGTTCCAACGATGCAAACTTCAATGTCATCAGTCGCGATGACAATGCCCGTCGACAGCCATCGATGCTCTTGTAGTTCGATGACGTTGAAGTTAGCATCGTTGGAACGCAACGAAAATAATTTTTTTCCAATTGCCCATTTTTTTTCTGGCAAATTAAAGCTCACTGTGAACTTTTCTATGATTCTTATTAGAGACCTACAACCTAAATCTATCAAAAGTGATTTTGCATAGCAATGAAAATGGAGAGAAACAAAAGTGAACAAGAATTTTCTTTGCATTCCAACGATGCGAACATTTTTGACAATTGAAAAGAATTAATTTTTGTTGCATTCCAACGATGCAATGGTATTGAAGTGTGCATCGTTGGAGTGCAACGAAAATATATTTACTTCGTACTCCCAATTTCTTTTTGGCAATTTAGGTTACATAAGTCACTGAAATATTTTTGAGAATCTTTATTCAACATCTGTAAGCAATAACTGCAAAAAAAATGATTTAGATAATAATAAAAATAAAGGAATGAAAAAATCAAGAAGAATTTTCGTTGCATCCAACGATGCAAATTTCAACACGAAAGAGATAATTTTCCGATAAATGAGTAAATATTCGAATTTTCGAATAATCTCAGTTAAAATCTAAAGTTGATATCCCAAGTTATAGAACTCTGTAATGCAAAAAATCTTATTTCTGAAATCTCAACCTCGTGCAGACCCTTTAGGAAAAAAGGACTTTTCATCATATTTCAACGATGCGAGCGGCGTTTGTATATCCCTTTTCTCCCTTGATTCCCCTCGCCTCTCGTCGAACACGAATTTGGATCTCTCAGCTACGATTTTCCCTCCGGGCGAGACTTCCGTAACCGGAAACCGCTCATCTCTCTCGCTCTTACAAACCTCTCGGATTCTCTCCAGAGGTTCGTAAGGCGCCCACACACACACACACACACACACATACACACACACACACACACACAGACCCACATGTATATAGGCGGAAAAGGCTCTCGAGAGTTTTTGGAAAAATGAGAATGCGAGGAGCCGCGTTTATATGGTAGCGAGGAAAAATTTTTACGAAGCCTCGAGAATCGATGCACTTCCCAGAGTAGAAAAACGGCGGCGGCCGGGGACCGAGGAAAGGGGGCTGGGCCAAAGGGCCATATGGTGCGTCTCGTACGGCCCCGAAAACATTCTTCGACTCGGCTTCGGGTACCCCAAGATCTCATGTCAGTCCAAGAAGAATTGTCCGTTTCCAATCGTCTCGTTGTTCGGTTGTATTATTGAAAATATGAAGAAAAAAAAACGTCTCGACGTATACACTGCGGCCGTGGATCAGCTGCAACCAAATTTTTGGTTGGTGCAAAAAAAAAAAGTCCAGCTCTTTTAACGCAACTATCATAGTAATGATAAGCGTTATTATTATCGTAGTCACGAAATAATGAACATGATCATAAAACGATGACGATGATGACGATGCTAATAATAATGATAATTGGAGCGATAATGAGAGTAATGAAAGAAACAACGATAATGGGAGAAACGACGATAATGAGAATACACTGATGGAAAAGAGTATCGTTATTTGGATACATTTACGATATTATTGATTGCATCGTTGGAACGCAACGGAAGTTTAATAGGCCGAATTCTTTTTTAACAAAGTTGGGCCATACCTCGAACCATCACTCCAACGTTTTTCTGGATGCTTATCAGAATTCTACGGCCCAAATTTGCAGGACAAGGTTTTCGAATATGAAGAAAATTAATAAATAACAATTGAGAAAAAATGTTCGTTGCATTCAGACGATGCAAACTTCAACATCGTTTAATAAATTTCACTGTCGTACGGATCCGGATTAGAATTTTTCGCCGTTGCGAAAAAACGTGACAGGCCGAAAGAAGGTCGTTTTGTTTTGATTTTTTTTTGTTTACTAGATTATTTATTTGGGATTTGGAAAAAAAGTATGTTATTAAGCATGCACTGAACTTGTATCGTGTAATTTTTTATTTAAAAGAATACAAAAATAACGACATTAGTGAGGCATAATAAAATGGGGTTGAAGTTTGCATCGTTGGAATGCAGCGAAAATTCTTTTCGGTATTTCATTTTCATTGTTAACCAAAACCATAATTTTCGAATTTCGTTGTAGATTGTTAAAAAGAATGGTATAAATTGTTTACGTGATTTTCGCAGCTCAAAATCTGGCAAAGGAATTCGGAAAATTAGAAAAAACAATCATGCGTTGCGTTCCAACGAAGCAAACTTCAACGTCATATAATAGAGTATTTGGATAAAAAATATGGTTCAACGGCCGGATCGATAACTTGACAATGGTTGGTCTGAAAAACAAAAATAAAAATGTTTTATAATCTCTATCGACGTAGTTCTCGTTGTACGTCGTTGTAAGCCGTTTTGAAAAAAACACCCCTAACTGGCGGGTAAAAATGCAATATTGGTGAAATGTTTACTTATATTCGGGGGCTCAAAAAAAACTAGATTAAATAAATAAAAATCATACAACAATAGCTACTGCGATTACGGAATTTTTTTTTTAACGGCGGGGTAAAGTTAATTCGGCGAAAAAAAGGCATGTTTTTAAGATTTTTTTTTTTTGGCGTAACGAATAGTGTTCGTTTATTGAAAAATTTACATATAATAAAGTAACATTTGAACAACATTCTCCTAAATTTGCATTGCAAAATATTCAAAATTGAGCGAGTGAAAATTAAACCCCGGAGGCGCCTCGAAAAAAAGTTGGTTTGCGGTGTGCACCATAACTCGCAACAGAATCATTTGAAACAAAAAAATCAAAATGCATTTGTTAAAGGAGATGTTTCTCGAGGTAATGACGGGAGGATTTTTTTCTTTCGATTTTTCGATTTTTCGTAGCACTTGGGAGCCAAAAACCCGATTTTCGCTAAAAAAATCGGCTAAATTGTTGTTGAAAAATTAGTAATTATTAAAAAAAACAAAAAAGCTCTCGACAATACCTGGTGAATTATGTGAAGAAGTACTGTGCAAAATTTCAAAGCGATTGGTCCAGTAGATTTTGAGTTATCGTGCACACGGACTTCAAATATGACAAGTCTCAGAAAAACGGTTTGAAAAACGCAGAAGAGAAGAGAACGGCATGGAGCAATAGACGCTCAAATACTCATAACTTCGTCAATTTTACTCCGATCGACTTGAAATTTTAACACAATATTCTTGATATATTATGCATTCATTTAAAAAATTTAAAAAAAATTTTTAAAAAAATTTAAATACTTTACCCCGCCCTTAATGAAAGTTTTACTATACGTACGTCGTTGCGCTTTCTGCTCTTACTAAATCGACTGCAACTTGTGAAATTTCAATATTTGAACTTGATTTTTTTTCACATATTCTTGAATATGTACACTTTAAGGGGTCTCACTTTAAACGCTGAAACAGGCTATTTTGATGATTTTTAAAAAATAGGTTTATATTATAGATATTGATATAAAAGTTGTTACACTTAATAAATACACTTTCGAAATACATTTAAAAAAATGTTCATGTATTTATGCAACCAAAACAAACTTTAAGCGCGTTTTTCTCGAAACAACGTTTTTCGACGGCTTTTTGATAAAATCTTCGAAACTACTGAACCGATCCTTGTGAAATTTGAACCACATATTCTTTACAACTATAGCTATAGCGCATATCAAGGATTTTTAAAATTTTGATATTTACTATTTTTTCTGCCAAACACGGTGGAAAAACACGTTTTTTTGCTTTTTTCGAAAAATGACCGCCATTTTGTCATTGTTGCATATATTAAAAATCATACGATATGCGCTCTAGTCATTAACATACTGAATCTAAAATTTTATTTTTGTGTTTCGGATGATCCATCTCCAAGATTTTATCAACAGCGCAGACCTACAATTTTTTTAGGACATTTTTTTACCTACCATTTTCGTTTATGAATAGTGACTTAAATAAATAAATAATTTTTTTAATGTATTTCGAAAGTGTATTTATTAAGTGTAACAACTTTTATATCGATATTTATAGTATAAACCTATCAAAAAAAATTCATGAAAATAGCCTTTTTTTAAACGTCTAAAGTGAGAAGACTCCTTAAGAAACTGTGCAAAAAAATCAATTTTTTCACCAGCCTCAATGATAACAATAATTGAAGCAACAAGTGACCATAAGGTAAACAAAGTAAACGTTTTGCTTCCTCGTCCAGAAGACGAAAAAAAAAAACAAACAAAACGTCGTCCAGCAGAAGAAAAATATTGTCAACTATTCAAAAGTATATTAAAAGTTAAATTTGTGAGTGTCTGTGTAAAAAAAAAAAGAAAAAATTATTCCCAGTGTATTCTCGTTTTCGTCGTTTCCTCCGCTTATCGGCATTATTCCTCTTATTATTGTTATCGTTGTCATTGTTATTGTGATGATTATTATTTTGACAAGAATACTCGAGAGTCCATTGAGCGGCGTTACAGCATATTATCTTTCGCACGTGTGCTTGCGAGCATGTAGGTATCCGACGAGCGTTTTATCGCGTGATGATCGGCGAGCGTGATCGATCTCGGTCTCGCAAGCGCGGGTATACAGCAGGCTCTCGTGTATTATCGCGTCTTGTGCTCTTGAGATTAGTCGTTGCACGTTTAATTCAGCCGAGATACCGCGTTTGTGTACGGGGACTCGGCTGGAAATAATTTCGAGAAATATTTGAAGGTGAGAAATTTCGTATGGCCACGTTTGGGAAAAAAACGTTCGATGCGTGTTTTTTTTTTTTTTTTTTTTCGTTGGAGGATAAAAAATGCGTATACATAAGTATACGTGAGAATGCGATTTCGAGATGAATTAATGATAGCTATATAATTTAGTTCGCTCTGATCAATTTTCTAACAGGTTTTTAATTTTTATCATGGGACAATTTGATTCACCGGTCTGCCTTGGCCCCAAAAAACAGGTCGATATTGAATATTTCTTTTCTGGCGAGAGTATTGTGATGAGGAGGTCGGAATTTCCCACATAATTAAGGGGAGATATACACCTAGAGGCCGGAAAAAAATATTATTTTTGTGAATTTTTTCAAGGAAAAGTATTTGAAATTTCGGATTGGGGTTTTGATTATCTAAAAGTATATGCATTCAAAAAAAATGTTTAATTTTCTTTATTTAAAACTATCAAAAATATACAAGGATATTGTATGATCCTTGGAGCGTCGTAGAAAAATCTGCGTATACGGTATCCACTGGCGTTTCTTCAAAAATCATCTGAAAAAAAAAAAAACCAAAAAGATTATTAAATTACATACTATAATCTAGTACTTGTCATAGTCGATTTTGAAAATATCGATTTATGACAAAATGGCGGACGTTTGAACATGAATAGTGATTTTTGGGCAAAAAATTAGTTATTATTTTGTCGATAAAACAAGAACTAAGTAAGGGAAAAAAAAATCCTATGACAAGTACTAGATAATGGTGTATAGAATAACCGCAAAAAACCTCAAGGCAATCGGTTCATTGGTTTTCGAGAAATTTTGGGTACCGATTTGAAAAACGTGGTTTTGAGAAAAAAGCGTTCGAAAATTTGGGAATGAATAAATCATGAAATTTGTCAACTCACATGGAATCATCGATACCAGGCCCATAGTGTAGGTCTTTTACGGTCGACGGAATTTTCATAGCTTCTAAATCCTCGACCTCGACCGTCTAGGTGTATATCTCTCCTTGATACATGGTGTTGCCGAATATGAGTCTTTTTTTTATTGACAAACAGTCATAAACAATTGAGTTATCATTGTTTAAGAAAAGTGCTGCCGTTGCTGCATGGCCAATCGATGGAGGTGCTTCTGACAACGAGGGTGATCTGAAATAAAAAATGAAAAATGTACTCTTAGAAGGAAACAAGTCTTGGAGTATCCCCCTTCGATTTCGATCTAATTTTGCACGTTTGTCGAACGGATAAAAATAGTCGACACGTATTTTTTTAATATCTAGGGATCCTTATTTTTACGAGGTTAAACGCACCCTTGAGGACGGGGGTGTCTTTTGTTTTTCGACGGTAATTCAAAAACGGAACGAGATACGAAGAAATTTCCAAATTGAAATACGGTTTCATTTTTCGAGTAATATACATTGGAAATGGGAACGGTGCAGATAACAAAAAAATTCATATTGTTTATTGCAAAAATGAGAGACGGCAAAACGATTCCTCGTTAGTATAATGATAAAACTTTCGGATGAAGAGATACTTTTTTTTTTAATTAAAAAAATTACGAACACCGCCAGCTGTGGAAGAAAAAAAAACGATTTTTGTCGAGTAAAACAACGTGAATCATTTGCTAATAACAAATAGATAAACACAACGAAAACTTATCCGATCGTACGATAAAAAATGTAAGGGTAGCTTGGCGGTTCACCTTAGCGCAGTAGACGATCCTACCTTTCAGGAAAATCGTCATAACTGGGTCAATGTTTCGAATTTTTACCAAATCTATTTTGCAAATTGCATTAAGACTCTAGGCTACTGAACTGCGCAATCAATAAATCGTATCTTTGAAATTTCAAGCTTATCTAGACCCCTTAATTTTATTATGAAATTCTATTAAATTTTATCAACATCACTGACGATGATTATTATCTCCGTGATTATTTTAATTTTTATTCACACCGCTTTCAGATTCAGTCTTCACTACGAACAGGCCGCATCATAACGCAATGGCATGACTAATGCTCATATATTTTTCTTGCGTTTCTCACGACACAATAAATTTGCAATCAATCAATCTCTCATTACAAAGTATTATTTTGCATATTATTCCTGTCTTATTATTTCTTTTACATTTACGTTTATTCTTTTTTGTATTCTTTTAACGCGATTTGTTTATTTTGTGTTGTTTTTGTACGCAACTTCCCTATCGCGTTTTATTTGTATTGTGATTTATCTCTTACTCTGCTGTTCCTTCGCGTATTCTCGCTCTAATGTACGTCCATCTTCTTCTTACGCTTTTGGTCCATTTGGTCATGCACACACGCACACGAACACGCGCATATATATATATTGTGCAAAAAAAACATTGGGAATTGATTAAAATAAAGAAATAAGAGAAATTAAAAAGAATTTTTGTTGTACTATATTTTAAATATTAAATCCTTATATTTTATTTAATTTTAAATTTCATTGAATATATATATATATATATTCAATGAAATTTAACAACATGAAATAAAATATAAGGATTCAATATTTAAAATATAGTACAACAAAAATTATATATATATATATAGGGTGTCCCTCTTATCTCTGCCAAATATTTGGTAGTGATCCGAGATATTTAGATTTGTATCATCGACCTTGAATAACCTTGAACGACTTTGACCCCTTAATGTTTTTTATGCGGCTTGAGGTGGTCCACAAAATGGATGAAAAAAAATGTACCATTCCATTTACAAAAGTGGAGGTTACCTTCACTGTGCGTCAGTGCCTCCACCGAAATAAAAAAAAAATTGGTCGCATTTGATGAGCCCCTTCGTATCGTACAAATTTAGTCTGGAACATTTTTTTGTGACGTCGATAATTACCGAGTTATTTTGGATGACAGAGATAAGAGGGACACCCTGTGTATATATATATATATATATATATATATATATATATATATATATCATGAAAGGGTTGCAGGGTTTGTTATCAAATAACCCAGTAATGCATCATGGAAAAGTGAACTTTTTTCGAAATATTATTTTTATTATTTTTAAAAAATTTTATCATTTGCAGTTTGAGGACACAGTAACAAAAAATTACAAAGAATAAAATAAGAATAATTATTAGACCCGCAGAGTTTTGAACCCCTGATTCAAAAAATGTTTGCAGATTACTCTTTGTTCATTGTTGATAATTCTTTGTTACGGTATCCTCAAACTACAAAAAATAATAAAAGTTTGATTGGATACAACAGTTTAAAAAAATAATAATTCTCAAAGTTCTTTCTTTATTTCAATTAATTTCCAATATTTTTTTCGCACGTTGACGTGTTAGGTCTCCACTGAGGATACTAAAGAACATTTGAGTCCTTTTTTGCAGTCTGAAGCGCCAGAAAGGAATTGATTGCATTCCAACGAACCAGACTTCAAAGTAACACACACACACACACACACACACACACACACACACACACACACACACACACACACACACACACACAAATATACGGGGTGTCCCAGAACTGAATGCGTTCCCTGAAACGGGGGTTTGCGGGGAAAATTCCGGGTCGACTGATATAAGCATGTGTGGGTCTCACAAGGGGACAGTACGGCAGTCGGATTTTTGTAATTTTTCGTACTCATGGTACGCGAAATTCAGAGCTCGAATATTAATATCCCAAAGCAGTTCGACGCCATATTCAGAAATTTTCGAGAAAATTGACTTTGAAGTTTTCGAGCGCACTCTTATCCTACAAAGATGCAACGATATTCGAACCGGGCTCGTGGCGTACCCGGTAGCGCTCGAGTCTAGTAATCGCGGGGTCGCTGGTTCGAGTCTCACTTCGAATTTTTTTTTTTTTTTTTTTTCATTTTTTTTTTAAATTCGCATACCTCCATCATTTAAATATCCCGATAAATTTTTGTTGTATATAATCACATATTATTATATATAATTAATATAATATATCTATATATGTTTATATATGTACAAAATCCATATATAGTTATTTATGTACACAATTCATTATACTTATACATAATTATATATTTTCATATATGATCATATATTATTTGTATATAACAATAGGTGATTATTTATAAAAAAATAAAAAAATAATCACCTATTGTTATATATAAATAACATATGATCATATATGAGAAAATATATAATTATGTATAACTATAATGAATTTTGTACATAACTATATATGGATTTTGTCCATATATAAACATATATAGATATATTATATTAATTATATATAATAATATGTGATTATATACAACAAAAAATTATCGGGATATTTAAATGACGGAGGTATGCGAATTAAAAAAAAAAAGAAAAAAAAAAAAAAAATTTCGAAGTGAGACTCGAACCAGCGACCCCGCGATTACTAGACTCGAGCGCTACCGGGTACGCCACGAGCCCGGTTCGAATATCGTTGCATCTTTGTGGGATAAGAGTGCGCTCGAAAACTTCAAAGTCAATTTTCTCGAAAATTTCTGAATATGGCGTCGAACTGCTTTGGGATATTAATATTCGAGCTCTGAACTTCGCGTACCATGAGTACGAAAAATTACAAAAATCCGACTGCCGTACTGTCCCCTTGTCAGATCAACCCCTGAATTATTATTAATTTTTAAAGGCGGGCCAATCAGTGCGCCCGCCTTTAAAAATTAATAATAATTCAGGGATTGATCTAAGACCCACACATACTTATATCAATCGACTCAGAATTTCACCCCCAACCTCCTCGTTCCAGGGAACGCATTCACTTCTGGGACACCCTGTATATGTGTGTGTGTGTGCGCGCGCGTGTATGTACACACACACACACACACACACACACACACACACACACACACACACACACACACACACACACACACACACACACACACACACATGTAAAATTAGTTTCGACGATCTACTCGTAGATCTCGTAGCTCAGATCGTGCCCTTCCGTGCCAACCCCGAGATCATAGATTTCTCCTGATGGCCCGGCTGCGCAGGCCTCCCGCTGTTAGTCCCTCGCGAGGCCCTTTCACGCCCGTTCCGCCAATCGTCCGAGTCGAGGAATTTCAGCCGTTGAGTCTTGTTCGACCAGAAACCAGAAGAATAAGAAAAAAAAAACGGCAGCGAAAGAATAAGTTGAAAGGAGGGAAAAAAAAACGAGAACCGAGAGGAAAGGAAGAAACGAAATCGGAGCTTCCGGTTGAAACAAAAAGAATATAACGAGAGCCCGGGGGGGGGGGGGGGGGGAGGGTGCTTATTTCTCCGTTGTGTGTTCGAAGGGAGATGAAACGATAATAACGCGCTCACGTTTTGGCGGGCGGTTTATGCGCTGCTAGCACGAGAACCTCGACGAGGCGAAGAGCCTCGCGAGGGTGGGAAGGGCGGGGATTCTAGTGCGAATTTATTGACTTTTACTATAAATACACCAACCCAAGCGCGGCCAAGGGGGGGGGGGGGGGTGCTTCGTTTCGTGACTCTCTCGCCTCCGTACTCTCCAGTTTCTTTCCCTCCGTTATGTACTTTACTGCCTTAAACGTATACAGAAACGCGGCCTACTCGGTGTTTGTTACACCCACACATAATACAAACACGTGTACACGAGGTCCCCGTACCGCGAAGCAACAAATTTACTCGCCGTCTTCTTTTTCTTCCTTTTTCGAGCGTTTCTTCTTCTCTCGTCTCTCGTCCGTGCTCGAAGGCTTTTTTCTTCGTCGTACGTCAAATTTTACGAAATATTTCGATGTATGTATAAAAAAAAATTTTAAAAAAAAAAAAGAAAAAACGAGAGAAAAGTTACAAGCATTCATTAGGAATAACGAGCCGATAATACCTCGTCGCCCGATTTGCCTTCTCTTTGCACAGGTGTTTTTTTTTTCTTCGTCGTTGATACACTCTTGCGCTCTCGCTCGCTTTTTCATCGGCTCTCTTTCTCACTCCTCTCGGTATGGCCCTCTCATTATAAATATTGAGAAAAAAGAAAATGGCGATCGTACGACGAGGCGGCGCGTCTTCACCACGATAAATATACACACGTACGCTTCGCGCGATTGTTTTCCGGGTCAAAATATTCCGTTTTCGTTAATTCTCCGCAGATCGGCAGTGCTCTCGTTTTTTTTCCTTTTTTTTTCTTTTTTCGAACGCTCGCTGTTTTCGTCGCAACCAGGATATTTTCTCGCCGACGGAATTTTTCTGTTAGCAGGAGAAAAAGTAACGAATATATTTGCCTGAGGGGATTTGTGCTTGTTGACGCTATTTTTTTATTTCCGTGAGATTTTTTTTATTGGTAGATTAATGTTTTTTTTTTAAATTTTGTGTTATTTTATTTTTTAACGTTTTTTAATATGTTTTTTTTTTTGCATTTTTCGATACACTTTGCGCCGGGGCGATGACAGTGGGGTAGAGTCGATTTGGTGCAACGCTTTCGAGGCGATAAAAGAGAAGAGATTCGAGAGGGGGCGGATTTGTGAGATGACGGTGAAGCGCGCATCGTTGGAACGCAATGAAAATTAATATTTATGGATTTCTTTGATTTATTTTGGCGCGTTTAGCCGATTAAATTTTTGGAAGATAACTTATGTAGGAATCTACTATGTGAATCTACGAGAAAAAAAATCTTGTATAATAGAAATAAGGAAATTAAAATGTAACGAGAAACCGTTGCGTTCCAACGATGCAAACTTCAACACCATGTTTGTGATTCGGAGGACAATCGGAAAGCAAGTTAGACGAGTGCGGTTGGAGGTTATATTCGTTCGTGAAACAGTCGATGATGGAAAATGGATGTTTATCGGTGATGTTAAGGTAGTACCTCCACAGAAGAGTTGAATTAAGAAATGGTTGAAATTTGACATATGTGTTATTTAATACATTATCCAAACATCTGTGAAATTTGAATGATTTTGACCACCCCGAACCTGAGATATATACACTTAAAGTTGGCTTGGTTTACACGTAACAAATGCGTTATGATTGGCAAACAGAGCATCATTAATTCTACCGTCAAAACTAAAATTAAGAAATTGATAAAAAAACGAGGATAAGCTAGAGTAAGATATCACGAATAATGTGAAAAAAAAAAATGAGAATGATTCACCATCTAGTTTCCAAGATATAACCATGAGAAGCCCTCACAATTTTGGTGCAAAGCGTGGCAAAGCGTGGAAAAAAAAACAATTGGGGCCAAGCCTGGACAGTCTCGGCAAAAAGTTGACTTGCAATGGTAGATAAAAAAGACAATATAAAATATATTTTACGGCAATAAATGATATCCATCGTATTATCTACTAGTACCGAGTCAATATTGCGTAGTTTTTAATTTTATTGACGAGGGTGGGGTGAAAAGTTTCCGGCCTGACCAAGAAAAACGATGTTTAAAAATTTTTTTTTGCCTTATTTTTCAACATAATCTCCATCAACACTGATACATTTCTCATAACGGTGTTCTAATTTAGTTATACCAGTTTTAAACGTAGATTCGTCAAGCTCCTCAAAATACTGATTTACAGCTTCGATAACTTCTTCGTTGCTCTTAAATCTTTTTCCGCCAAGCCATTTTTTGAGGTTACGAAACAGGTAATAGTCGCTGGGGGCTAAGTCTGGAGAGTAGGGAGGATGCGGCATCAATTCAAACTTCAATTCGTGGATTTTGGACATGGCAACAATCGACGAGTGCGCTGGTGCGTTATCGTGATGAAACAAAACTTTTTTCTTCGCCAAATGAGGTCGTTTAATTTGCACCTCGTGCTTCAAACGTTGCAATAACTCTGCGTAGTATTGACCAGTGATAGTCTTACCCTTTTCAAGGTAATCAATGTATATAATTCCTCTCGCATCCCAAAAAACAGTAGCCATAACCTTGTTTGCCGATAAAATTGTTTTTGCCTTCTTTGGGGTTGGTTCCCCTTTTCCAACCCACTGTTTTGACTGTTCTTTATTTTCAGGAGTGCAGTGGTGGACCCATGTCTCATCAACAGTTATGAATCGACGCAAAAATTCGTTTGGATTACGCCTATACAGCGCCAAATTGTCGGTAGAAATGGGTTTTCGAAGCAGTTTTTGGTCGAGCGTTAGCAAACGCGGCACCCACCTTGCACACAGCTTTTCCATGTTCAAATGGTTGTGCAAAATATTTCGCACACGTTCAGCTGACATCCTACAGGTCTCAGCTATCTCATGCACTTTCAACCTGCGGTCTTCTAACACTATTTTATGGATTTTTTCAATCATCTCTGAAGTTGTGACTTCAACGGGCCGTCCTGAGCGAGGCTCGTCAGAGGTGCTCGCACGACCCATTTGTAATTCAGAAACCCACTGCTTAATAGTTGAATATGATGGGGAGGAGTCTCCTAGTGTTGAATCCATCTCTTCTTTTATTTGTTTTGGTGTAAAACCTTTCAAATGGAAGTATTTGATGACAGCACGTTTTTCCAATTTTTCCATTTTTACGAAAACAACGGAAGCGTCTCGCGCAATGTGCTCTCAAACGCAAACTAACGTAGCGATTGGGCTGAAACTGTACATACAAGCTCGGTAGGAATGGTACTGTAGGACGCCGCTCCAAAACTAGACCTAGTGGCACCATCTCTTGGTCAGGCCGGAAACTTTTCACCCCACCCTCGTATTACTAATTAAACCAATTATTAATCTTTTAAACATGAACTTGGTATGTAAACTTTTGGTTGAGATTTTCGCGGAGGAACTTCCTTAAAGTTTGCATCGTTTGAATGTAACGAAAGTTAATTACTCTTCTAAGCTCTCATTTTTTTTCGCCGATTTACGGTATCTTTTAACAGTTTTTCTTATTTTTATAAGAGAATTACGATCTTAGACTAAAAAAAATGATAGATTGTAATGAAAATAGAGAGGTAATGAAAGTTTTTTAAAACTTTGCTTGCACTTCAAAAATGCAATCTTCAGTGCCAAGTTTATTGATGACTGGTTCTGATGCAGTCTACCTATTGAGCATGCTTCGTTTATTGTTCACGAATTTATTTTTACTTTGTATAACTATTCCAAATGGAATTCATTGATATTCAAACGCAAACGCAAAATCCAAGATTTTTTTTGGCTATTCTGAGATGGCTATTAGCACTAAGATAAACCATTGCGAACAATGAATTAACGCAAAGTAACATTTGTAAACATTTAGAAAAAAAACCATCTTGCCCATCTCAAACTATATATATTGAATATTGAACAATCAAGGGTTGATGAAAGATTACGAATCTTGGCTGGTGCATGAGGAGCATTGCTGCCAACCTCAATGTCCGCGAAGTTGCCGTATTTCGGCAACACTTGATATTAATTAATGGTAACAATAAATCATCTCGTGACATAAATATAAATAGGCATTCATGACTCAAAATTTCATTCTGTGTTGTGTAAAACATTCGCTGACGCAGTTTTTTCATAATAATCATCGATAACGTTATACTTGTTCAAGTTGGTAGTAACACGAAAGTTTTTCTTATCCACGTACTAAACATATAAAAATGCATAATGTTGCCCTTTAATTATATATTTCATGAAAAATTAGCATCGACAGAATAAATCTATACCTCGTATGCATTTTTTGAGGTTCGCTGAGAGAAAAAAAAGCATAAATCGTCATTTAACTGAACTGGATCGGACCAACCTTCTTAAGGCGGGAGCCTGAATTAGAAGGTCCAATTTTTAGAAGGGAAAAAAACAAGTGAGCCCAGTAAACATTGAGGTATCTTTTCGTGTATATTTGAAATGTATTTAAAAAATTCAATATGAAACAATAAATGACTGTAGATTTATCAGCCTATTTGTTGAGCGTCTTGCCACATAATTCTCGTAATTCTCGTAACCCCTAATTGCCTCGTAATTCTTGACTGAAAAAAAAACCAATAAAATTTTCAATCGTCATATATTTTTCTTCTGGGTCAATTAAGAAAAAGCTGAAAAAATCGTGAAATTATAACTTTTCTCAGGTTTGAAAAAAAATGTGTTAAAAAAACACTTCGACGTGCTATAAAAATTATTTAAAAAGACTTTTTCAACGTCTTTTTTAATTCACTTACAAGGAACATCCCTCAGGTGTCCGCCTCCGATTTTGTTGAAACTCATATATGTGATAGAGCATCGAAAACTTTGAGACACGTATTTTTTTTTATCGGCGGAAAAACGAATTTAAGGGGGGCAACCGCCCCTCAAAGAAAGGCGCGTCGAGGGGTGATTTTGCAGTTTCACCCAGAAGCAATCCACCGATCTGAACGAAACAAAAACGAAAATTCTTCTAATGAAAAGCGATGAAAAATCCACTATGAAAATGTTAAGAAAAAATTCCATTAGGGGGTAAACCACCCCTCAATTTGCCTTTTCTTCACCCCACACTTAAGAGGGTTGTATGCAAATTAATAAAACAGGTATCATTTTGAAGGGCAATTAAAATTTAAGTTGACGGGTTTTTGCGTTTTGGCGGCATAGCAAATTTAAGGGGGTAAACCACCCCTAACATAAATTTATTTATCATGGTCATTTTTTCCGGGCTTAAAGTATAGCCGCTGATTTTAAATATTTCTATAAGCTACAATTTAATGTTTTATCATATTTCAAAATTATCTTAAGGGGTCTTAAGGCGTCTTAAGGGGTAACTACCCCTCTGACGAGAAACACTATCGAAGTATCCGCTTTCGATTTCGTTGAAACTCATATATGTGGTAAAGCATTGTAAACTATTAAACATGTTTTTTTTGTATCGGCAGAAAAACGGTGTTAGGGGATGAAACCACCCCTCAAAGTTTCTCCTACAAGCAGTCCACCGATCTGAATGAAACAAAATCGAAAATTCCTCTAATATTAAGCGATGAAAAATCCACTACAAGAGTGTTGATTAGAAATATAATTAAGGGGTAAATCACCCCTTCATTTGCCGTTTTTTACCCCACGCTTAAGAGGGTTGTATGAAAATTAATAAAACAGGTATCATTTTGAAGGAGAATCAAAATTCAAGTTGACGCGTTGTTGCGTTTCAGCGGGACAGCAAATTTAAGGGGGTAAACCACCCCTAACATAAATTTGTTCATTTCCATTCATTTAAAAAACCAGAAGATTTTGAAAATCCTGTTATCTTTGGTTTTGGTGAATCGAACACACATTGTGAAATACCCGGCTGCAATAATTTGGCCATTATCAGATGTGCATGGTGCAAAAAGTCGTTGTGTTTAAAGCATTTTTTGACGATTATCATTATTGCAGGAATTCCGAGCCATGATTCTTGATGGTTGATCGTTGATAGACTAGAAAAAAAAGTATATATCACAAGAAAATGATTTGACGGCATATGACTGCGATACTTTTCACAAGTACTATTAATTAAATCAGCTGATATGATTCCCAAATGAAATTATATTCATTAATACGTTTATGAATGAATATATTAAAATTATATTCATTCATTAATATGTTTAATTAAATAAACGGTAAAATAATAAAAATATACATTCCTCCACAAAACTACGTCGCTGGCTAAATTATCGAAGTGAGCCTTATGACTTATTCTGAAAATTATTAGAATTAATGATATAGTAGAAGTGTATAATTATTCCTATGGAGATGCTTAATGGACGTGCATATTAAAATCGGAAGCGTTTCGACACGAAAATATGAGTCTTATGAGTAAAGGGTAGCCCCACGTCCCCACTCCCAAAGTACCGCTCATAAAGCTCAAAACGAATATGCGGCACACACACAAACATAAAATTGATATTACCGATTAAATGAAAACAGTTTAAACGAAATTCGTGAAACCTTTCGCGAAACTTCAAACGAAAAGCAATTAGAGGTGGTAGTTTACCCTTAAAATGTAAAAATTTAAAAACGTAATAATTTAAAAACGCGGGAGAATATTTTGAAACCGCGGATACATGTTAAACACAGAAAACACGGCGGTGATGAACAAATTTATGTTAGGGGTGGTTTACCCCCATAAATTTACTGTCCCGCTGAAATGCAAAAAACGCGTCAACTTGAATATTGATTCCCCTTCAAAATGATACCTGTTTTATTAATTTTCATACAACCCTCTTAAGCGTGGGGTGAAAAATGTCAAATGGAGGGGTGGTTTACCCCTTAATTATATTTCTAATCAACACTCTTGTAGTGGATTTTTCATCGCTTAATATTAGAGGAATTTTCGATTTTGTTTCATTCAGATCGGTGGACTGCTTGTGGGAGAAACTTTGAGGGGTGGTTTCATCCCCTAACACCGTTTTTCTGCCGATACAAAAAAAATATGTTTAATAGTTTGCAATGCTTTACCGCATATATGAGTTTCAACGAAATCGAAAGCGGATACTTCAATGATGTTTCTCGTCAGAGGGGTAGTTACCCCTTAAGACGCCTTAAGACCCCTTAAGATAATTTTAAAATATGATAAAACATTAAATTGTAGCTTATAGAAATATTTAAAATTAGCGGATATACTTTAAACACAGAAAAAACGACCATGATAAATAAATTTATATTACGGGTGGTTTACCCCCTTAAATTTGCTATGTCGCCAAAACGCAAAAACCCGTCAACTTAAATTTTAATTGCCCTTCAAAATGATACCTGTTTTATTAATTTGCATACAACCCTCTTAAGTGTGGGGTGAAGAAAAGTCAAATTGCGGGGTGGTTTACCCCCTAATTGAATTTTTTCTTAACATTTTCATAGTGGATTTTTCATCGCTTTTTATTAGAAGAATTTTCGTTTTTGTTTCGTTCAGATCGGTGGATTGCTTCTGGGTGAAACTGCAAAATCACCCCTCGACGCGCCTTTCTTTGAGGGGCGGTTTCCCCCCTTAAATCCGTTTTTCCGCCGATAAAAAAAAATACGTGTCTCAAAGTTTTCGATGCTCTATCAAATATATGAGTTTCAACAAAATCGGAGGCGGACACCTGAGGGATGTTCCTTGTTAGAAGAGATTTTCATACTGAAGAAAATAAACTTTGGTTTGATTCGATAGATCGTTTAGTTTTTTTTGCAATCACGCCTGCCAATTTGGAAAAATCGTGAAAATGAAAACTCGAGAAAACGCGCATCAACGTTTTCAATAGAATGAAATATCAGTATCGAATTTCCATCGCTTCTCTGCTTTTAGCTTTGTATCTTCGAAAATATTCGCAATTGCCCTCTGTAACTTCGTAAATATATTCTTGGATACACTGATAAAAAGAAATCGTTGAATGTGCAAAATGCATTTTGTTATCTCGAAATTTTGTTGTTTTAACAGTTGCTCAGACATGCTAAATAAGCTACAGTTCACACCACTAAAACTATCAGTTAGATTAACAAAACGTTTGTTATGCCAATCAAAAATCGAGTTCAACGTATTTAAATATACATTTCGTTAAACCAACTGAATTTTGGTTGGATGAACGAATTTTTTTTCCGTGTAGTTTATCTATCGATTAAAACAATTTAAAAAAAAAAACGATTTCTCGGACCTTCTAATTCAGACTCCGCTTTAAGCATTTATTTCCCACGCAATTTTCCACAAAACATTAGCATTCTCCATTCATTCTCTAAATATTTATAGTCCATGCAAATTTCTACAAAAAAAATCATTATCACGCCTATATTCATTGTTAACAAAATTGATATTAAAAATTGGAGGAATGCTGCGTGTGCGAAGAGGAACGATATCTATTGGACGTTACGATACACGGATAGGATGGTACACGATTTACATCGGGCTTTACTGCGCCCATTGTGAGAGTGTTGCACGCATAGACCGTAGATATATATATATATATATATGGACACGAAGTGAGAACGATCGTGTCGAGCCAGCCTGCTAAATACGTACCTGTTGGCATTAAGGCCCTTAGTTTTTACTGCGTACCGGTTGGTTGCACAGTGTTCTCGCACCAGCATTCCAATGAGTGCCAAAATTGTCATTGTTCTCGGATTACCAGTCTCCGTTTATTGCCACTCTCCGCACGAATTGCCAATGCGATTTGACAGCTCTTCCCTTATTTTACCTGTCCTATGGGCCGATGGGCGGCAATAAAAGACGCGGCTAGCTGCACAAGAGGTTGTACCAGCCAGTGGAGGCATCGCACGAGCTTGCGACTCACCTACGACGACCTGCCTCAGCTCCGATTTTTGTCGTGCTTGACCTCTCACGATTAACGGTTGAAACTCTACCGATTTATGGCGCTCGGAAGTTTGCCCGTTGATTGCCTTCGGAAGAACGAAAAGAAAGGCAATACGTACCTAGCCACGTTTCTCGAGCCTTTGCACATCAACATGTGTGTCGAAGGCACTCCAAGCCAATTTCAAATTGCCCAAAATCGAGGGTTTCCAAAAGTACCTGTTTCGCCGAAGGGCAACGGCGGATGTGGATTTATAAAAAAAAAATGACAGCTCGTTTCGCACGAAATCGTTCGAACTGTACGACAATCACGATTCTATGATTGCATCGTTGGAATGCAAAGACTTTTTTGCGTTTTTCATTTTATTTATTTTTATCATTGTCCAAAGGTTTTTTTAAAATTAAGGCAGGAGCCTAAATTAGAAGGTTCAAAAAGCGTTTTTTCGGGAATATTTTTAGAAGGAAAAAGAAACAAGTGGGCCCAGTAAACATTGAGGTATTTTTATATGTATATATGAAAGGTATTAAAAAAAAATGTTTCAACATGAGACAATAAATGACTGCAGATTTATCAGCCTGTTCCATGTGCGTCTTGGCACTACAGTCCCCAATCGGCGGCAAAGATGCAGCTCGTAATTCATGACTGAACCAAATAAACAAATTCAAAAATTCAATTGTCATATATTTTTCTTCTGGATGAATTAAGAAAAAGCTGAAAAATCGTGAAATTATAACTTTTCTGAGGTTTGAAAAAAAAATGTTAAAAAAAAAACACTTTAACGTGCTATAAAAATGATTTAAAAATACTTTTTCAACGACTTTTTAAATTCACTTCGAAGAAATTTTCATACGGAAGAAAATAAACTTTGGTTTGATTCAGTAGGTCGATTTTCAATATTTTTTTTCTGATGAGAGTATTCGAATGACGATGAAGATATTGTACCGACAATTAAGGGGTTAGCCTACTGTGGTGACCCAAAAATC